>CABHPP010148304.1:0-14920 GCA_902168425.1 Peromyscus attwateri
GATATGAAATACAAAGATAGAAGTCCTGATTCCTATTTTCACCTTGCTTGTCCTATTTTTCTAGATATTATCCTTGTGTATACATTAAAATTGATCCTGGAAGCTTTAAGCAGTGTCTGGCCATATCTCACAAGAGTTTAATTTAATGGAAATGGATATTACCTGTGGGATGGGAGTTTCAGAATATCCCCCAAGTAGTTCTAATGGGCAGCTGAAGACGAGAGCCACTGCCCTAAAGTACCTCTTTCTTCCTGATATAACACACATTCCTTTTCTTTTCCTCACTTTCAGACAATGAGTAATAGCCACTTTTCTAACAAAACACAGGTGACTCACTTTGCCCTCTATAACTGTAAGGAGAGAACAGAAGCATTTTTATAAAAGTAAATCTAGTGACTGAGAATAATTACTTTTATGTTGTTAAGTTCATTATAAATTTTGCTAACAAAAAGATATATTTCATACTTGTGAAATCATTTAATTTGTTAATGTAATATTAAACAATACAATAAACATTAAAACAGTTTAATGTTTTAGAGACGATTTGAACAATTCAAATGGTAAGGCAGTGAGTAAAACTAGGACCTCACTTCCCCACACACTTATAGCTAATATAAATTATATCGGTGATTACAATGGGAATATTGTGAATGTTTTGTGAATAGTGGGGTGTATACAGCACAGAGACATTTGTCACCTATTTATCTTTCTGATTATTTGTTTTCTAAATTTTACTTAATTTCAGATACACTGACTACTGTGATTTATCATAATATTCAGTGGCTCTCCCATAGAAGCCCAGAGAGTTTGATTGAGATTTTGTGATAGACAATCAGAGAAAGAGTCATTATGACAGTGACTATGGTGGGAATCATGATTTCCATCATAGGTAAGTACCACCCAAACTGGTTTAGATAGAGTTTTTATTAATAAACTTCCTTTCATTATATTAGGAAAACCGAATGTAGATAGTATCATCGTAAGTCATTTTGAAAAATAAATCCACCATACATATATTATTTGCATAAATTTGAATAGTTACACATTTTACCACAGTAGCCATTATAATATATTTCTGTTTCTTTTAAACATATATTTAATCATACAGCCCAACTTGACAGAGTTCTGTTTCTATTGCAAATGTTAGGGTGACCGTGTCCTTTTTTTTTTCCAGATTATTAATAGGATAAAATGACTTCTCAAGGACTAGACTTTTAGTAATTAATAACCTTAAACATTTTTTGAGCAAAAAGAAAGACATAATCTTGAAACTGTAATAAATAACTTTTATAGAGAGCATGGAGCATCAGAATCTATGAAAAACAGTGTTTCACAGACTAATCAAAAATTTCCATGTATTTTACTACTAATTTTTTAAAAAAAGATATTGCATGGTTTAGCAATGTGGAAACCACAACTGGGCTATGATTCTAAGAGTTTCTATTTTAAAAGTTAAGACTACCTTGGAGTCAAGAATAATGTTTTAGTACACATCTGAAAGGAAACAGATTCAGGTCAAGCACAAATGCAGTCCATTGTGTCCTCAGCATCTCCGTGCATAGAGCAAGTGGGTCTCAGAGCCTGGTTCCGGTGCTGAATTTGTAGCATCCATGAGAAGGTCAACAATTTGTTCCTTTGTTAGCAGCTAGAGGCTGGAGAGTCTGTGATTCATCTACGAACCAGCTGAAGCCAAACGAAGAAGCTATAAGAGAAAAAGAGATGCACGTAGTGTGGAAAAAGTCTCCCCTCTTACGACTCTCATTTTCAGTTGTCCTTTGAAGAGCTTTCTAAATTATTTAGGATTCTGTTAAGTAAAAGTGCATGCACTCAACCTGTGAGACACAAGGATGAGGATGGGGAACAGTTTCTGAAAAGGACTTAAAAAGGAAGCTAAATAATCTTAAAATGAAAGAGCTCAGCACCCATATTTTTAATTCTGAGTTGGCTCTGTTGACCTTGAACCCCATGAGGGCAGAAGTACAGCGTCTGCAGCCCCATGACTCACTCCGATGGAGTCTTTGGCAAATACACATTAAATAAATCAGTATATAATTTTAAGGCAGAGAAGACCTTTAGTGGTAATTTGGTCTTACCTTATGATTTTAAAGGCAGGCAAAAAAAAAAAAAAGATCCTCAAAGAAGAAAAACACCAGCCAATGGTCACTCTAGCCTCAAGATCAAAGCCTTGGCTCTGACCCAGATTTCCTCACACGTGATACAGAGCTTTTTCCATTCTACCTTCAGAAAGTAAACAGAGAAACCTGCCAGATACTTTTCAAATTACCCATGGAGAGTGGTCTGGATGGCAGGTGCAGCCATCAGACATGGATGCTGGGTCGGTCCAGTTGTATTTACCTTTCAATCTGTTTGCTCTCCGAACAAGAGAGGCCAGCTCCATTAGGTGAGTGCCTAGCCCACTAAAGTGGAATCTAAATAAGTGAAGTGGTATCTTAATGCTGCATGCTGTCATGGAGCAGAGGAAGAGGAAGCCAGGGATGAGGCAGGGAGGACTCTGAAGAGTGACCTAGTGAAATGCTTTTCTGAAACAACAGTTCTCATTTTGTAGGCCCTAATGCCATTGTGACTCTTAAGACAAAGTATTTTTATGTTATCGATAAGCATGCTGTGTTTTGAGAGTGTAGGTTAGCAGAAAATACATTAGATATTTGCATTTCTTTTCCTGACAGTTTGTCTGAGTGTCTTTTCACAACAATCGAAGGATGTAAGAGCATTGCTACTTGCCAGGAGGTGTTTGTTACATCAGCCATTCATTCCTTCTTAAATCCACTCAGCAATGTGTGTGTGGCATCTACAATGTTTTAAATACTAATGATTTAGAATGGAGAGCCCTAGTCTCATAGTCATGGGAGGGGATATAAAACATTCCCATTTTGTTTAAAGCATTTCTTGCATCAAAGGGCATGCAACAATGGCGTGGTAATGGTACAGGGTCTGGAATACTTTGGTAAATGTTGCCAAGGTGTAGCACTGCAGTGAGTCTTGGAGCAGTAGCTAGTGTTCCTGCTTACCTGAGGCAGGGATCATGGCATTAAATAAAAACACCACTGCAGACCCAATCCAATTACTGTTGCGTCTTGCGGGTGTATCATTACTCCAGTGCTGGTTACTCTAGAGTAACTGTAGCTATTCTAGCCTGTGAAGCTTGTAGATAATGGTGTGTAAAGTCTCAAACTGAACAACCTGAATGCTAATTCCCATCACCCTGACTTGTCTTGGTTTCCTTGTATATCAGTGGTGCTATTATGGGCTTTGTTTGGAGCTTATATTGCGTTCATGTGCCCAGCATGGTCTTCTCAATTGTTTCTGGGTGGTGTTTGTTCAGATTGCTTTGTGCCTGAGCCAGGGAGGCTGTGGACATTTTAACCATCTTCTGCCCTACTTACCAGGTGGCTATCAGTTCTAAAGAAGGTTTACATACTAAGGACTTTGTGCCTAACACATAAAACACTCAGGAAATGTTGACTTTTGTAGCAGCAACAACAATAATAATTGGTACTGTTATTATAAGTAACGTGTTACACGGTGGTATTAGGTAACTGTGGATATGAAGAATTTCCGTAAGTGTATTTTTCACATGGTGGAAATTCCATAACAGTTTGTAGTTGAGTGTCTTAATAGAGTTGCAGTAACTGGAATTAGAGCCTCCTTCTTACTTCCTGATTTCCGCAGTTCTCTCAAGTGGAGACTTCATCTCATCTCCAGTTGGAAGTTTGGGAACTCTGTCTCCAGTTCCTTTCTCCACCCTGATTATAAAGCAAGTCTCAGCTAGCTGTGTCGCCAATGCCTCCTCCCTTTCCCTTAGGCCAACATGGCTTAGAAGATGGAGACTGTGTTTTAATATGTATTCCTTATGGATCCTTTTCCAAGAAGACTGCCTAGCTTTGCCTATTCACAGCTAGTTGAACTAAATGTAAATAGGAGACCATCATATACTGCATAGCAAAGCCTGGCATAAAAGATAAGTTTGGCTGGGCAGTGGTGGCACACTCCTTTAATCCCAGCACTTGGGAGGCAGAGGCAGCCAGATATCTTTGAGTTTCAGGCCAGCCTGGTCTACAAAGTGAGTTCCAGGATATCCAGGGCTACACAGAGAAACTCTATCTCAGAAATACAAAACAATAGCAATAGTAACAAAAAAAACAAACTTAAAAAAGAAAAAGGAAAAACAGAAGAAGATAGAGGAGGAGACGAGGAAGGATAAGAATGGACAAACAGATTCTCATAGTGGGAACCATGGAGGGAATTTGTCAGCTAATAACAGAGCAGAGGCTAAGGGAAGTCTTTTAGAAAGGCAAGCCAAGGGCATCTGGAAACCAAAATCTGCGCTACTGGAACACACATAGAGAAGATGCAAAGGATAACTAGTAGGAAGAGAAAGGCATCTTGAGAATGTAGAGAGATGAGAAGAGGGAGATTGGAGAAAGGTAAGAAGCCATGGTTAATTCCAAGATAGCTTTAGGTTCTCTCTGTAAGGACAATGGCAAAAATTCCCAGTGATGTTTATGCTGGCAACAGTGATTGTAACAGTGGATAATATTTTGTTACAATGTTATGTGTTCTAGACACTACTGTAACTCTTTATGACTAAATCAGTTCTCCTCAGAAATCCACAAGGATGGTTTTCCTTCATCCAGTTTTGTGGAGAGCCTGTTCATAGCTTCAAAGACCCCATCCTCCACCATATACACCCATTCTCACCCAAAATACTTGAGGAAAAAAATAAATGCGCAGGAAGACAATGAGGATATGGACCAACTCAGCTACATTCTCAGGCACAAGGTTAGTGGTCTGTTCTCATTACTCCACAAGTCTCCTTGGCTACTGGTCATAGCCCACATTGTTGTATTAGGAGTGACCTTGAGTGAGGATCTCTTATATTTTTGGATCCCAGTGAGTGTTTAGAACTGACTCCTACAACCTTAATTCAGAGCACATTTCTGGCTGTATGTCCTTCAGCCTCATCCTGACCAATCTGAACTTAGGGGCCTTCACTCATGCTGCAGCCCTGGAGCAACGGCATGTGCCTTGCTGGGGATGGACAGAGCCCCTGAACCAGCCTAGCATCCATGACTGCTACAATAAACAACACCTACTGGGGTCTAGCTCATCAATATGTATCATTGAGCTCCCACATTCTCCAGATTATGTGCAAGCCATCTAACTGCTGTCTAGTCTAGCATTACTCAAACTCCATGAGCTACCCTGAGAGAATCATGTTGCCATGGAGATTCTGACAGCATGGTTCTTAGCTTCTGCGTTTCTCAGAAGCTTGCAGGTGATGCCAAAGCTGTTGGTCCATAGACAACATGGGGGACAGCAAAGCTCTAAAGCAGATCTTTGCATCTAAAACAACCAGATGGCATCTGAAGCTTTGAAGGCCATTTCATCCAAGTTTCAACCACTGACCTGCACTGTTGTGTTGGGAAAGCAAGCAGATGCACAGAAACAAATGGATCCAAGGGTGTTCCTATAGAATTTTATTTATGAAAACAAGCAGTGGTCACATTTGGCTCATGCCTTTGTCTGCTCTTCCTATAGCTAGGGCCACAGTCTACCGCACGCCTCCTGCAGTATATTGATGGTATTGAGAGACCCAATAAACGGTTTCCCTATGTCTACATTCTTTGCATGTGAGTTTGCATATTATTCTCTTTTGATTGCGGCATTGACTTATGCTTTGCTTCAGTCTATGGGCTTTCCTTCTAAATTGCTTTGGCTACTAAAACACAGCAGAAGTAATCTCATGCCAGTTATGAGGCCCAGTCTTCAAGAAACCTTCCTCCCCTCTCCTCCAGATGTCTCCTCCAGAGGAACAAGCCTGCCTTTGTCAGTGAAGGAAGGAGAAGGGCAATGAAGGGAAACCAAGATACCCCTGCAACTGTAGGAGGAGCCGTTGGCAAACACAAAGAGGAGTCCAGCCAAGACCAGAATTGCCAAGCTGGACCCCATCTCAACCGCCAAATATCAGGATCATGAGAGAATGGAATGATTTTTATTTCATGCTGCAGAATTTAGGTTGGTTTGTTAAGCAGTAAAAGCTAACTGACACACCTACTCTTAGTTGTTATCAAGAATCATTATGAAGAATCCTCCGAACTAACCCAGGGATTCCATACTGTGTCTAATTTACAGACAAGCAACTAAGGTGCAGCTAGGAAACGTCCACAGAGCAGCACAGAAGGGAGGTGACAGCTAGAAGTCTAAGTTACTTCGCAGGTTGGGCTCTTACCACTGTTCTGACATTATCAGTCTGGTTTGATTTTCTTTTCTTTTCTTGTTCTCAACCTACACACACACACACACACACACACACTAAGCATTTGACAGTTGCGGTTCTAGATAGTTCTAGAGTAGAAAAACAACTACCACTGTGGCTTAAAGAGTTTCGTGAAGACTAACGTCCCAAGTGTGTTTCTCTCAGGTCAGATGACATGGGTGACATTTTAAACCATGCACAATTTAACCTTCAGTACCGTGATTCACAAGCTGAGGAGCTCCTTAAGGAGCACTGCTGCCTGTCCGCTGGTTCAGACCTTCAAGAGTCTGGTACCTCCTCGAAAGAGAGGCTAGCATGACCTCTGTTGCAGGCAGGCACTAGAGAGGGCTACTGCGCTTCTCACCAGACTCCCAACCTACAGCCTGGGTCTGGCAGGTCTACAATCTTTTTCCAAAGCATATGTTTTGGTCTTACAGATTTAGTGAGGGGTTGATTTCCTCCCTTCCTGGACAAGGACAAACTTCATGAGACGGTGACTTGATTCACAAAACAAAAGCAGCATGAAAGCACTCTTCAAATTAAGTCTTCACACACAAAGAAGAAAAAGAGAAAAAAAAGAAGAAAAAGGCAGGTTCATTCAGAGTAATAGACCACTTTATTCTTTAAAAAGAAAAACAATTGGACTTTACTAATTCTCACTAATGACAGAGATCCTTTTTAGAGGAACCAATTTCACTGATTACTGAATCATATAAAATATTCTGAGAAAGAAATGAAATCTTGGTCATTCAGGACCCTCTGTGATTCTTGCTGAGAAATAGGCACTCACTGCTGCTCTAATTTGGAGAATGATTGGGTTTGCAGTTTAGTGAACTGAGATAATCACAAATACCATCCAACTGCAAATCTGCATTTCTGTCATTAAAGAAGACATTTGCAGGTGACAAAAGGGAATAGAGCCGTTGGGGGCAAATCAACAATGTATTGAGTTCAGGATGTGTGTATCTAGGGGTGTGCTTGGTTTCTTTTAAGCTATTGGGAGAAAAAGATTTCCAGTTGAAAGAATTTATTCACCTGGAAAAAAAAATCTGAGCCAGGAATTTATTATCTCAATGTATGCTTAGAACCTCGATAATAAAATAATATTTTGACATGCAAAGTCAAAACCAGCTGTGTACTTAGAATATGTACCAGATCCTCCGTCAACATAACAGATTCTAAAGGCTGACAGCTAATTAGAATAGTTAAATGCATTTGTTTATAAGCAGAGAAAAATGATAAAGTGCTTGGGAAATAGGAGTGTGGAGCATTTCAGTGATTGATCCTAGGAAGTCAATGCTAGCAGGAAAAAAAAATGGTTTTGCATTTGACTGGAAATAGTTCTTTATCCACCTTACAGGGGTGTTTCTAAACTATTTTGTCAATGTACGGCACCGCGCTAGAGTTGGCATGCTGATCAGTAACTTGTCATCCCAACTCAGACGCCTCTCTTGATGTTTTTACCTTTAACCAGTTTAAATGACCACATTGGCGACAATGGGACAAAACTAGCAACATGGGGAATGAGAGGTGACTTGTTGCAAAGCCTGCCATGGGAGTGAACTGACTCATCAAATTGATTCAAGTGGATTTAGTATAACAACCCTACAACATCTGTGTCTTCAGTTAAATAACCATTAGTGCAGTGATGTCTTAGTGTTTATGGAAATATCGTCTTGCTCCATAATCAGCTTCTTCTAACCTAGCACATTCATTATATCCCCACAGACAGGTATGTTCAAAGTGACTCTTAATTAGTGAAGTTACAGCCTGAACGGTCCTGCATTTGAACACAGGAATTTAAGTATCCTTTGAGCATTTATATATTGAGTTCTTCCTATGGAAGCACTGCAGAATGACTGAGATTAACGTCTGAACTTCAAGGTACTTAGTGATTCAGTAGGAGATGTATATTCACAAAAAAATCACATGAAATGCAAAACAGGACCATTTGCAACTGAGAAATAAAATAAGTGCTATCCATGTTCAGAGGAAGGAGGAATCTGGGAGAGCGCCAAAAAAGGAGAGTAGAGGTTTCCTCTATGGGATGTGGAAATATGTGTGAGAGAAGGGCTTTATGAAAACAAAGGCAAGCCAAGGCCAGGAGAGCAAAGCAGGTCTAAGTAAGGCATGAGGAATGTTGTGTGGAGGAGATTTTGGAAACTAAACTAAGTATAAGCTGTACTGAGACCTGTGACCTGTGATCGTTTGGTCCACAAAGAAGTAGGTGCGATGTGCTGGGCGATTTGGTTTTGTTAACCATTTTCAAAGAAAATGTGACCAACATATGAATCCTTTTGACAGTCCTCTTGATTCCTCAGCTCACAAACCACCAGTCATTAGCATGCCAGAGCTCTGTAGAGCAGTGTCCTACAGGATAATGATACAATGTAGATGAGTAGAAGACTCATGTTGATAGGATTGTGCCAATGGGCATAGATGGAACACTCTGGCTGTACTGCAAAGGGGGCAGCTACAGATTACTGCATCACTATAGTGATTTCACATTCTTGGAACAGAAAGATTTGGAGTCAGTAAAAAGATATTATCTGTGTTAGGGGGAGGCATCTATGAATCACTCTTACTACATTGGATGAGTCTATGGATCACTCTTACTACATTGTGGATACATGTATCACAAAGTTGTACAAACTCACAGAACGTACAACATCACAAGTGAACCCTCTTGTAAACTTGACTTTCAGTGATAATGATGTATCAGTGAAGATTCATCAATTATAATGGATGCACTACTCTGTGTGCTGTTCAGACACTGGGTAAAATTATGTGTGTTTCAGGGTAGAGGATGCATGGTAAGATCTCTGTCTTTTTCTGCTCAGCTTTGATGTCAAAAGAAAATGTCTTTGCAATATAAAACCATTAAAAATAATATGTAACAGATCATAATGAAATTAGGGATTGGTAACAAAAAATAAGTAAAATCTAAAAATCCTATACAGTTTCTAATTTAAAACACATCTAAATACTTCATGAACAGTAGAAGAAACTAGAGTGGTGATTATGGATACTATATGAACAATGAAACACAGTGTTTATAAGAACATGGGAACGAAATGAATGCGGAGACATGTATAGCCTTGAAAGCTTGTACCTGGCAAAAGTCACATCAGCTGTTAAACTAAATGTGTAACACAGTCATGAAGGGGATAGTGTAATAAGCCTATTAATGAACTAAGTACCGTATGTGTAACAGTCATAAAGGAGACAATGTAGTAAGTTGGAAGAAATAAAAGGAAAGCATATTTAATACAAGAAGAAAAATAGATGAAAGGAAATACAAGCACATGGCTGAAATAACAGCAAATTAAATGAATTCCTTAGAAGTGCATCACTCGTGGTTCTGACGGGATCTGTGGAGAGGGGCAGAGCAGAAAGATTTTTCCCAACACTGGAACAATAAAGGGACATATCTGTTAGTACACCAACGACTGCAAGACAATGAATCCTACCAAAAAGCCAAACAAATTTCTAGAAATACACAGATAACCAAGCAGACTCAAAAATAAATACAGCATCGGAACAATCTATGTCAATACAGAAGTTGAATCTGTAGATTAAAAATTTTGCACGAAGAGAGCACCAGGTCCAGATGATCCCTACAGGCTCTCAGAAATATTTAAGAAATAGTAAATTTCAGTCTTAGGTGCTTTTTGAAAATTTTTGTTTTATTCTTTGAATATTACATTTATTTTTACAGTGTGTATTGATATACCTCCCTCCTTTTAATTTTATTTGTTATTACTAACCCCTGAACTCAGTTGGTGTTGCCCATACACGCACATGGTTTGGGGTCAGCCACGGAGGCATGAGCAGCCTTCCAGCAGCCACACCCTCAAAGGAAAGGGATTTCCACTCCCCCAGCAGCTACTAACTCCATTAGTTCCTTTGACAAGATTGGTGGCTTGGGGCACCTTCCACATCCATGCGCCATTTCAACTGGCTTGATCTTCCACAGGTCACGTGCAGGAAACAACAGCTCCTGTGGGTTCATGTGTGCAGAGGTCATGCATGTCCAGAAGCTAGCATTTCACACTCTCCTCCCCATTGCTGGATCTTACATTCCCTCCAGCCCCTCTTCCATGAAGTTCCCTAAGCTCGAATGGTAGGAGGTTGATGCAAATGATGTATTTATATTTCTGCATTCACTGTTCCTTTCTCCTGGCCCTTTGACCAGTTAGTAGTGTCTGCATGAACTATTACCAGCTGTAAAATGAAACATCCCTGACAAAGGCTGAGAGCACCACAAGTGAGTATAAACATAAACATTTAGAAGTTAGTTTGACAACATGACCATTTAGCAATGTAACTATGAGTTCCCAGTCGTCCCCCCCACCCGCCCCCCTCCGCCCCCCTCCGCCCCCGAGGATCTACAGCCTCCCCAGTCATTGACCTTTTGACTAGGTATACAGTACTTGCATGGATTCCTGTGGAAGTGCATCTCATATCCAATGAGAAACAGATTTGTTATTCCCATAAACTTGATGACATTATGGCACAGAGGTGACATCTCGCCAGCAGGTCTGTCCTATAGCATACAAGGTCTGGTTCTGACTGAGATCATCCACAGCTCTCCCTCCCAGTGGCTTGCATGGCACCTTTTGGCACCATGGAAGCCAGCCGGCAAGGAGAGACTTTGACAGTCAGTTCAAGGTTGGTTTCCCTGTCCTTCAGCCAAAGTGAGTTACCATCTAGTCACCATGAACAACCAAGAGAAATGGCAATAGCCTAGGGTCCCCTGGCTAACTTCTTGTAGGTCTATCTCATGCCTGGCACTGAGATTCTCATTTAATAACATGTGTCTTTTTGGAACAGCTTTGTCCACCCATGCAGGGTAATTCTGTTCAAAGTGTTCACACGTGTGCGCGCACACACACACACACACACACACACACACACACACACACACACAATGAAGTTAGCTTACAAACTAGTGAGATTTTTATAAGGCTACTTCATATATCCTTAGTTGGGACTAGCCCACTGCCCACCCTCTGCTCTCCCCAATCCCGCTACCGTCTCTTAAACCTTTAACCTCCAGCACATCTCCTCCAAGAGAAGTTTTTCCCCTGGGTTGGAAAATGGAATGATGCCGTAAAGCTTTTTCATGCAGGCTTAATTTTGGTTAAGTCTTTTACCAGCACCTCATTTCCCCACTCATGCTTGAAGTTTTCTATACCCAGTAACTTCTGCTTTTTTTGAAAAAAAATTTCATTCTAGCATAGTCCCCACTCTAGGGTCAACAAAAATTGACCACTAGGAGAAATTTCAGACCCTAAAATTTTAGGGCAATTGGCATAAACATTTCCTAGAGTTTGGGACTTAAAATGGGCACTTTGCAGGATACTTCTGGGGGCAGTTGTCTGGGATAGTACATGATTTTAAACGATGACATAAAACACAATGGAGTGTAAATATTGTGACGGAGTCACTTGTGCTGCTTAATTCTGCCTCTCTGCCGTGCTCTATAATCTTCCTCATGGGCTATCTTCTTCCTGAGTTATCTCAGCATTCACTCAGCTTTAGTCCAAGTAAGACTAGTATTTCCCGAGTTGTTTGACGTTCAGCTGTTGCTGAAGATGTTAAAAAATACAAGCAAACCTGCTAATCATCGCCAACAAAGCGGCTTAATCCTGGCTGACTGGCGATTTGTTTTGCAGCCTTTGGTGCAATGGAGAGATTGGAGTTTATAAAAAGAGGTAAATAGTCAGTTAGAGATTAGAAGCTGAAAAAAGGAAAAGACTCCTTTCCCCAAGACCACACACTGGTAGGGAATCTCCCTTGAGCAATTGTTCCTGAGCGTTTCATGTTTCTCCCCACTCCCCAACCCATGCTTCTCCACTGCCATCCACCCCCTCCCTTTACCACCAAAGGCTTGATTGGCACTTGTCACTACCACAGAGAGGAAGAAGCTTAAGGGCGGAGGGAGGGGTTGGGGGAAGCATCCACCTCAAAAGCCTCGGGAGTCAAAAGATGATTCAGTCTTTCTGCCTGGGTTTTGTCTCTCTCTAAATTATTCAAATCTGGGTGGCATCTTGGATAAGTGGCATTTTGACACAGCTTAAGGGATTGTCCCACTAACACCATTGAGCCAAAGCTGCTATCCTTTTAAAAATGTAGAAAGAGAGATCTTTACTATAATCTGATATGTCTACAAATGAAAGACAGTTACATTCAAAAGGCTTAAAATATTTTGATCAATTATATTCATTTTTGACTTACTGTTTTGTCTGATCCATCTAAGAGCGATCTTTTTAACCAAAGAAAGGAAAAGCCCTTACGCGAATCTCTTTAGAGAGTACTGATGGCAGATAGGTGTTGCTGAATGGTTTTGAGGCTAAAGGCAGCTGGCAGAGAAGAAAATGTGGAATTTTCTAGATCATAAAATTGTTAGGAATACCTTGCATGTGGGATCTATAAGGAACCTTGGCCTGGGGTTTGTTATGCCCTAATTCTAGCCCAGAAACCTCATTCTTAGCTGTGGGATCTTAGAACAGTCACAGCACAACCCTAGAGTATATATTGTTTCCCCTCTGGCAAGCAAGACAGAAAACATGCATCACTGGAATTTAGGGCCATTGGGTGGTTTTAACACTGTTCTTGTTAGTAGAATCTTACCTTCGTGGATGATGACACTCACTGGAACTTTAAAGCACAGTTTGCTTCACTGACGGCTTGCTTGTGCCCTGGCAGCAGGCTTGTGCTTGGTGACACTGAGGTGGGATGAGGGACAATGTAGAGATGGGGATATGAGCTTCCTGATTCTTATTGTCAGAGAATTCGGTCTTTTGTTTCTGCTGTCTTACTTCTTCTGGAGTTTTATATATTTTGTCTGCATCTGTTAGCCCCATTTTTGTTCCCAAAATATCAGGCTTTTCTACTAGTTTCATGCAGAAAGATCTGCTCAAAACTACCAATAAAATCAACAGAGCACAGAGGCTGTTTAGTTTTCGAGATAAAGGATAAATAATGTAGGTACGGAATGCTAAAACAGAACCACTCTTCTGTGGACTGTTCTGTTTAATGCTTACAAAGTATCTGAGTTTCATGTAGTCCTTTCTTATTTCCTCTTAGCAAAATGTTCTGAAAGTTTTGTTCCCAGGTTAAATAAATAAAAATACAGAATGCCCAAGAAATATGCAATTAAAACAATGAATTATGATTGTGTGGTATCTGGGATATATTCACAGTAAATGTTTATTTACTATTAATCTGGGCATCCTGCACTTTATCTGACAATTCTTAAAAACCCTTCAGCTCCTCTTTCAGATGCTCAACAGCTTTGCTCTTCCCAGGGTTTTATTAGCCTTGAGTAGAATTGAATCCATGAGAAAAGTCTGCACATAAAATTATCTTGGAAAATATGTTTATTTAAACCCATTTAAAGAAATAAATGTTGAAGCCAGCCATAATCTGGAAGCTGGGTAACATAAAGCCCATGTCCTTGTGTAGTTTATGGTCTAGCAAGAAGGAAAGAGACACTTAAAATGCATTCACACTTGGGAATGACTTAATTCTTACTATCATATGCCCCCTTAGGAAAACGTATGATCAAATGAGAATATTTAACAGAAATACTAACTCTGTGTTGGGGATTAGAGCAGGCATCCCGAGGAAGTGACATTTGATCTAAGAACATTGGATGCTAAAAAATAGTATCTCCAATGTAAGAACAAGAGGTAGGTGTTGACAAACTATGGGATTCATTCCCATGTCTGTCTCATCAAGAAAATCCATCTGTGATAGCATCATTGGCTGGTTGATAGGGTTTCCTACTGAATTCTTCAGTTTCAGAAGTATGCATGACAGACATGTTCCTTCAGGATTAAGTACAGCAACAGGGAGTTGATGTGACCACCTTGACAAACTCTGGGGAAGCTAAAGTGGGTAATAAAATTCTAATAGTTTAACAGCTAAGCTTGGATGGTAAAAAAAAAAAAAACAAAAAAAAAAAAAAAACCAAAAACTTAGAATGCTCTATCGTTATTGAGAAGTCAATCCATGTGTAAAAGCAAACATTATTTTTAAATACTCAAGGACCATTAGAGACCACGGGAACAAACAGCAACAGCACACAGCCAATGTTTCTAGTTCTCTGTGTTAATTTTTCTACCTGGAATCCGAGTTCTGGTGTTAAAATATCTGCTCTGTCACTCTCTACTTGCGTGACCACATGCAAGTCATATAATCGGTGTAGAAACCATACCGATGCAGATGGTATTGAAATCTCCTCGGTGGCTGAGTCAGGAGCCCTTCCAAACAATTTGCACACAATAAGGCACTTAATATTAACTGACCTCATCCTCAACTTTTTCACCTAAAAATTGCTGATGATAATAGAGTGTACCTCCTAGAGTTGTAATGAGACTCCTGTAGGAGGGAATTATACCACTTCGACAAAGCAGGCACATTTCATAGCATTGATGACAGTTGCCTATGCCTTTGTTCATAACCTTACATGATCCGAGCTTTGCCTTGCCCACTAACACTTTCAAAAAGCAAAAGGAGCTGCCTCTGTCCAGAGTCCTGAGACTGCATCGCCACACTGAAGCAAACATTCCACTTCATCTCTAAGATAGTGTGTGTGTGTGTGTGTGTGTGTGTGTGTGTGTGTGTGTGTGTGTG
>CABHPP010148304.1:14930-46901 GCA_902168425.1 Peromyscus attwateri
AATTATCATTCTGTACATTGGAAACCTCAGACTACTGTAGAAATGACCAGAAAATAAAAATGTTTATTCACTTTCTGCTTCCATCCCTCTCCTGCATTTGCACATATAACAGAAGTAGTTCAGTATTGTCTGCTTTGAGCCAAACGCCTGAACCACCTGTCATCATCCACAGCCTGACTTTGATCCAAATGAAAGGTGGGCACCTCTGCCTGAGCCTTCTGTTGCTGGGTAGCAGCAGAAGAGCTAAGACAGACTCAGGAGTCCATGAAAGCACTTCGTGAAAGACAGAAGCCTTGAAATTTAATATTTCGTGGATTCCAGTTCCACTCCTTGTGGTCAACGTTTGGCGACTGAAGAACACCCGTGATGTACATACACAGAAGCCAGCACTGACAGGGTCAAACAGTTCTTTTGAGTGCCCAGCATTGTGTGGCCACTAACTTTCTGTGGCCAAAAGCAGATCAGAATTTTCCCTCGCCTCAGAAACAGTGTGTTCCAGGGAGAGAATAAAGATTTTTAAAACTCCATTTCAAGGTAATTCAAGATGTTGAGTGGTGTGGTAGACAAGTGTGCCCGAACTTCAGGGGAGACTATAGAGGCTTCCAGAATAGAACATGAGAGCTATGAACTCCTTATCCAGGACAAGAAAAAGCCTGTCTTAAAGTAAAGGCTGTGATGACAGATGAAGAGAGAGACAGAGAGGCAGAGACAGAGAGGCAGAGACAGAGAGGCAGAGACAGGAGAGACAGAGACAGAGGAGAGAGAGGAGAGAGAGGGAGGAGAAAGAGGGCAGAAAGAGGAGAGACCGATAGACAGACAGACACACAGGGACAGAGAGGAGAAAGAGAGGAGAGAGAAGGGAAAGAGAGATTCAGACAGACAGACAGACAGACAGACAGATGCATGCATGCATGCATACAGAGAGGGGGGGGAGGGGAAGCGCTCCAATACGTTCTCCAGGAGAACAATTTCCTGGTATACGTACCTCTGGTTGGTGTTCCACAGGCAATGAACAGCTAAAGAAGGCTGACCATGTTCACACATGATGTGTGGTATATTTTGAAGTGGGCATTGATGCAGAAAGACAGCTATATCCAATTTAAGGAAAGCGGTTTATCAAATACTGAGTACTTTTAGTATGTCTCCGGGTTGAGAGGTTTAAAATTTTGTTAACTTAGAAAAGGTTCAGGATGAGGGTGGAAGAAGAATCATTCGGTCTTTGGGGAACTTGCCAGGATCAAATAGAGAGCCAGAGTCACGTTCTCAGAATCGAATTTTAGTGTGGCCAGAGCAAAGGCTCCTATGAGAGGGAAGGAGAGGCCGACTGCCTCTCTTTGCTGTCACTGCTGTTGTTTGGCCAGCATCCGGTGACTCCATGCTTATCACACAGGGCCCATCTGTGGCTTCAGTAGAAGTAGGAGAGCTCTCCATCAAGGAGCCAGTTCACCAGCATTTTCCCATTAGGTGTGGGAGAGGTGGTATGGGGAAGTGAGCAGGAGCCGTTTCAACACCCCTGCCTTCTTACACAGCGTAGACATTTGTAGTAAGCCTTCTTTCAAATAATGAATGTTCAAAATCTCATATTTCCTCTTGCTATTCTGTGTTCCAGAAGTTGGGAATTTTTACCCTGACCAAGAAGGAACATTGTAACACCATTGGTGTCGTGTATGGAGAAAGGCACTTGAAGTGTATTAATTAGCTGGTTAGTACAATGGGCTGTTGCTGTCTGTATTACCAACCCTCAGATCCAGAGCTTTAGGGTACCTGATGCTGCAGGATAGACATGTTTATCCAGGATCACCGCCTTTCATGCATGGTGTCTGAGAAGAGAAATACATCTGGAGGGATATATTTGAGTAAAATAATCCTTTAAGTGATCAGTGGCTATTGCCTTTCGCCAGTAAGTTACATATTCATCCTCCACGGAACAGAGTGCATTCTCCATGGACTCAGTGAGGATGGGTAAGACGTAATAGTGATAGTTTATCAGCAGGCTCTCCAAGTGGAAGAAATTCTGAAAAAATTTATAGCAACAGTTACAACCTCAGTATATATGCATTTGCATCTGGAATGTTATACATTAGCTGTGACATTAGTGTTAGTGTCTGCAATAGCCTTGGTATCTGTGTTAGTGTATAAGTGTCAATTCTAGTGCTAGTACAATATTTGTGTTAGTGTGTGGAAAGGAAAAATCTACAGCAGTGTTTTGACACAACCAGGACCCAAGAAATATTTATTTCCTTTCACTGAAATTTTGTCTTTCATTTGGGGGGAAAAATTAGTAGTATTTGTTCCATGCGATAAATCCTTATTAAGACTCATCTTGCTGAATTAAATTAAGCCTTTGGTATTTTAGGAAGAGTTTTGGTTAAGAAGAATGCGGATTGGTAGATTAATTCTGGAAAGACATGGTGTAGTCATATGCAGAGGAGAGACTGTTTTCTTGAAAGGTTTGGTCTGAGAGATACAATAGAGAAGTCAGAGCACCGGGCGCAGGTTCTAGGGGTGGCATGAAAATGAGTCATGCAAGGGAGCGAGCAGTTGGTCCCTTGGGAGTGTTCATGGTCTCCTTCTACCATCGTCATTGACTCTTGCATCAAGCAGGAGAGGGGATATCTCATTTTAATGTAGGTAGGTTGCCTGGAGGACCTCCTCTCCTACAGAGCGATGTTGATGTGTTCATATACCAGCCACCTTCTCACTCAGGTCAACACTTTAAAGTAACAATGAGTCGTTTTCGTCTGTTAAACATCTAGAGTCCCTAGAGTTGAACTTACTCTGTTCAGTGTACTTTGCTATTGTTTTCCTTCAACACTTCACAGGGATACTATCACTCCATTTCATAAAAGAAGACACCCAGACACTTCACTCAAGTAAACAACCATGGCATAACCAGGATGAGACCCCAGGGGATGGGATACCAGAGCCCATTCAAGATTGTCCTTATTTGGAATCACACAGAGACCCATTTTTTAATTTCTTATTGGAGAAACGTTAAGGAACTTGCTACAGATTGACTAGCAAGCTTCTAGTAGGACTTAAAATGCTATGGAACAGGCATTCATAGGTTCAAAGGAAGGCTGTGTGTTGAAAGCATGTATGTATGTTTATATTTTGTTGACACAGCAAACCACAGAGCCTCAATGTCAGCAAAATAGTCCCAGAAAGACTAGTCATCATGCCTTCACGTCCCTTTTAGTGCCTTGGTTCAGCACTGTCTTTGATTGTGGCGAATTGCGGTACTAACCTGAGGTTTGGTGAAAACATTCTAAGCTTGCGTAGCCTTTGCTTCACTGTCGTGTAACTTTAATGATATCATCATTTAAAATTACAGATGATGTTAATATAGATGCATACATGCTGGTGTACACAGGTATGTCCATGCATATCTGAGTATCCCTGATATGCATAGATTGTAATATAGTCACAAATAGGATACATCTAACAGGTGGAACACTAAATTATCAAAGATATGGAATCATATCTGGGGTCAAATGTTTACTGTTAAGTTCAGGAGGAGTTTAAAAGAAATCATATATGCCTTGCTTCAAGATAGATAAGTAGGTATTAAGGGCAAATATTTCCTTTACAGATATATTTCAGTTAGTAAATGAGGGTGGAATAATAGAATTAACTCCCCACCTTAATGGTTCAGTAGCGAGAGACAGTAGATGCTGGTGACTGCTGACTCTCCATTAGAAGAAATAGTTGGACAACATGATCCTTCTGATGGGTGTGTACATAATCCTATTGCTGAACACTGAGTCCGCATCAGGTGAACCACTTTATCAAACATACAAGGATGTGAGGAACCACACTTGAGAGATGCAGCCACAAAAACTCAAAAGCTTTGTGCTTTGTTCCTTTATAGAACAAACATTTTGTTTTGTCAACAACGTTAAAACATTGTAAGACAAAGGGGAGGTGTCAAGATGGCTTGGTGGTTAAGGGTGCCTGCCTGAGAACCTCATGATCTGAGTTCAGGGTCTGGAACCACACGGTGGAAAGAGAGAAGTTATTCCCAAATATTGCCCCTCTGACTGCCACACATGTGCCATGTCACACACTGTAAATAGTAAGTAACTACAATAAGATTTTTAAAATTCGTTCTTCTCTAATACTGTACACCCAGACTGAAGTTTCCCCTCCCTGTACTCCTCCCAGTCTGTCCACCCCCACCCCCTCCCCTCTCCCCCAGATCCACTCCTCCTCCACTTCCCTGCAGAAAAGAGCAGGCCTCCAGGGCTGTCAACTGAACACAGCATAACAAGATACAATAAGACCAGGCACAAACCCTCCTATCAAGACTAGACGAGGCAACTCAGTAGAAGGAAAAGGGTCCCAAGAGCAGGCAAAAAAGTCAGAGACATGTAGCATGAATCTTAAAAGTTCTTATTAATAGAAATCAAACCTGAGCCAATTATTGGGGTAAACGCTGGAAGGTCAGAGAGACAGAACGAGCCACAACTATCTCACCTTGCTGGATCCTCAGCTGGTCTTGCTTCCTCAGACTGGAGGCCTCTAAGTCCTCATATCCGAATGACTCTCAGCTGAACTGCTGCTAGAAGCCTGAATGCTTAACCAGCCCAAATGCTTCTCCAGGCCAAATGCCTCTCTGGGGCAAATGTCTCTAGTTTCTGGTCCTCACGCCTTATATACCTTTCTGCTTTCTACCACCACTCCCTGGGATTAAAGACTTGCTTTCTGGGATTAAAGGCGTTGGTCACCATGCTTGGGTGTATCCTTGAACACATGGATTTCTGCCTCTGGAATGCTAGGATTAAAGGTGTGTGCCACCACTCCCTAACCTCTGTTTAACATTGTGGCTGTTCTGTCTATGACCCCAGATAAGTTTATTAAGGTACACAATATTTTGGCAAACACAATACCACCACAGAGACACCTCCCCCTCCCACTGTTAGGGGTTCCACAAGAGCATCAAGCTAACAACCATAACATATATGCAGAGGACCTAGCACAGACCCATGCGGGCTCCGTGATTGTGGCTGCAGTCTCTGTGAGCCCCCGTGAGCCCTGCTTAGGTGATTCTGTGGCTTTTCCTGCTATCTTCTACCCCTCTGGCTCCTACAATCCTTTCTTTTCCTCTTCCTCAAGCTCTGCCTAATGTTTGGCCGTGGGTCTCTGCATCTGCTCCCATTGGTTGCTGGATGAAGCTTCTCTGATGATGACTGGGCTGGATGGCTCAATGGGTAAAGTCACTTGCTGCCAAGCCCAAGGCCCTCAGTTCTGTTTCCAGGACTTACATGATGGAAGGAGAGAGCAACGCATGCAAGATGTCCTCTGGTTTTCCCACAAGCGATATGGCATGCGTTTTCTCTCTCTCTCTCTCTCTCTCTCTCTCTCTCTCTCTCTCTCTCTCTCTCTCACACACACACACACACACACACACACACACACACGTACACATAAATATAAATCAAATCAAATAAACATTTACACAATACAATCCTATAATTTTGGTTGTGAGCCTAGCCTTTAATGGCTGAGCCATCTTTCCAGCCTTTTATTTTGTTATATTTAAAAAAATGAATGAATGAAAACCTAGCCATGAGGATAAAAGTTAACAACTGAACTGTCGTACATACCTTCCGAGAGAGGGAAAATCAGTTTTCTCCAGTGGAGTGTTACTGGGTATATCAGCCACTCCATGGAACTTTAGGAGTAGTCGACCAACAAGGAATTCACTTCATGTTTTGGTGTGTGCTTTCATTTGGTTATAGTTTGTGTGTGTGTGTGTGTGTGTGTGTGTGTGTGTGTGTGTGTGTTTCTTTTTGGGTTTTGTTGTATTTTTTTCTAGGTTTTGTTGTTGTATTGGGTTTCTGGTTTGTTTTTTGAGAAAGAACTTAAAGTTGGTTCGTTAGGGAGTCAGAGAGGATTTGAAAGGACTTGGGGAAGGGTCTCCCTTAGGGTGTTTTCAGAGCTGTTTAACTGTGAGAAGACTCACCCTGAATGTGGGTGGCACATTCTGCGAAATGACCGGCTGAAAGCAGTGGTGAATAAGAAAGGAGTGTGGTTCCTGATTTACAAAAGCACAATACTTTCCTACATGAAATAGTGTGACATCAGTTAAAGCAGGAAGGAAAAGGAACAAGTGAGTGGAGTGGACCACAGCATCCGTCTCTCTTCTTGGAGACTTTGGAAGTGCATAGCCGGCCTCACCCTCCTTCCTGCAGCAGCCCAGGGCAGCTCTTGCTGTGAGGATGCACTGCACCCTCAAACTGTGAACCAAAGACGCTTTCTGCTGTTATCAGGAATTTTGTCACAGTGATGAGGAAATTAACTCATAGACTACTAAAAAGCTACAAGAACCGAGACATCTTGGTGCACAGATTGAATGACACAATCAGATACACAGTTATGTGGATCGGAATAAAGCTGAGAAGAAGACCAATAGCATATGATCAAACATTTTTCATCTTTAAATGAATTAAAGATGGAAATATTATATGTAACTACCACTATGGAAAAAAGAAAAAAAATTAACCTGTGCTTCATATTGTTCAGAAAATCTAATTCAAAATGAACTAAATAATTATGAGAGCCACAGGCAAAGGTTTCTTAAATTGATTACAGAATATGCTCTACAAAAGAAAAAAAACCAAAATGAGCTTTATACATTTTTTTTTTAGCAAATTATTCTTCAAAAGAAAATGTCAGGGAAACAAAGGAGCATGATAATATTGAGGAAAATATAAAATTCACACCTGATCCTGGCATGTGCCTTAGTGATCAACTGCCATGTAACCTCTTGTCCTGGTTAGTTTTGTTATCACACACTCCACACACCTGGGAAGAAGGACCTTCTGTTGGAGAATTGCCTCAATCGGATGGGTCATTGTGCATGTCTCCAGGACATTTTTTCCTGGGTGCTCAGTGATGCAGGAGGGCCCAGCCCACTGTGAGTGATGCCAGCCCTGGGCCTGAGCTGTTGGAGAAAGAACAGGAGCCTGAGAGCAAGTCAGTAAGCAGCGTTCCTCTGTGGTGTGTGCTTCACTATAACCTGTACGTCACATACAGCATTTCTGCCCCACCCTGGGTTCAGACAGCCGCAGGAAACCCAACCAGGACATTTACACTCCTAAAGCACAGCTGCTTAAAGATTGCACTGTTATTGTCTCCTACGGGTTATAAGGGTCAAGAACTGGAGAATGGCTTAGTAGAGGTGTCCATACTCATAAGCTCCCCTCCAGGACTGTCGTTCCCAAGTCTTAGCCTTGTGATTCTCAAGGGTGGAGAACTGTCTTGCTCCTTATTCCAGTGGCTAATGGCAGGCCTTTAACTGATACCTTCATTCCTCAGTGCAAGATCCCTTTCACAGACTCCCTGGGAGTTAGCGTCTTCTAGACTAACTGACCTGAGAGAGACAAGACCTGAGACATATATTTCTTAAGAAATTTTAATACAAATGGCCCGCTGAGTTGGACCCTTTCAAAATTCTTGTGTTAAAACCACAACCCTAATTATGGTAACCACAAGGACAAAGAAGCTTTAGGGGGAAAATAAGGTGAAATGAGGTCCAAGGGGAGGCAGGGAACGGTATTCAGACAGGGTCCTTTAAGGAGGGAAAGGTTGCAAGCTCTTAATTAGTTGCTAGATTTTTTCATTTAGAATCTACAGACACACAGTTTTCTGTGTACCTGTGTTTAATTTTTTTAAAAGAGTGTGTGTTAAACCAAGATGAAGACCTAACAGAAGAATGAGGTCCACGCTATGGGACGGATCAGTCATAAGAGGCAAAGGTTCTTCTCAGGCAACAGACATCAGCAGTCCCGGGGCAGTGGCTCTGCAGAAGGAAGGAAGGAAGAAACAGTTTCCGGGTGATGGGGGACAGAAGCATCTGGATACATCTGGAAGAATACTGAGGACAGAGCCACAATTTAGTCTATGAAATGGGAAAGAAACTGAATATAGAAATATAAACTGAATATAAATTTAAAATGAAACTACTGGCTGGGAATAAAGGGTAAGCAGGAAGAAAATATAGTCACAACTATGTCTTGAATCAGCAAAGAATGATAATACTTTAATAGCACTATTCAAGAAAGTGAATGTTTGGCATGGATTTAGCCCCAAATCTGTGACAACTACACTTGATAAATTGTTGTCTTTCTAATTGAGAAAACAATGGAAAAAGCTCTGGTGCTGTTGAGGGAGAGGCATATGCTGGAGAATACAGAATAAACAGTCCAACAGCTTTTTTTTGTTTGTTTTTTGAGACAGGGTTTCTCTGTGTAGCCCTGGCTGTCCTGGAACTTGCTTTGTAGACCAGGCTGGCCTTGAACTCACAGAGATCTACATGCCTCTGCCTCCCGAGTGCTGGGATTAAAGGTGTGTCCCGCCAAGCCTAGCTCCAACAGTTGTCTTTAAATACCCAGGTACAAACAGCCCTACAGGGAACTGCCAGTTTGTCTAAAGGTGTTTGTTCCATTATTGTGTGATCAGGTGTATGTGGACTTGAGTAAGAATAAAATATAATTTCACCATGAAAGACACTCTTCGGAGGGGAAGAACTGAGAATCAAAGTGAGGAAATCGTTCTTTTTGCCCACATATAGAAGATGGTTATCATTTGAGAGTTGAAGCCAGGCCTGAAGGGTTGACATCCATGTGTTACATGGGAAAGCAGGACTGGGTCAGCATGTGAGAACTGGGAGGTTGGCTGACAGCGCAGAGCCCTGTGTAAGGTGACTTTGGGATGACAGTTTCTCTGGGAGCCTGTCTTTGCAAACCTTGACTCAGTGCTGAGCTTCATGAGTGTGCGTCAGACTCAGCTGCTTTTTTTAACTGAGAAATTTTTTATTCATTTTACATACCAATCACAGATCCTCCTCTTCCCTCTTCCCACCCCTCCAGTCCTCCCCCTCCCCACCAATCCAGCCTGCATTCCCTCCTACAGCAAGGTAAGGCCTCCCATGAGGAGTCAGCAGAGCCTGGTCCATTCAGTAGAGGGAGGTCCAAGTCCCTCCCCCTGCATCAAGACTGTGCAAGGTGTCCCACCATAGGTAGTGGGCTCCAAAAAACCAGCCCATGCACCAGGGATGGATCCTGATACTACTGCCAGGAGCCCCTTAAGCTGATCAAGCTACACACCTGTCTCGCTTATGCAGAGGGCCTAGTCCCAGACTCAGCTGTTTTATACATGGCTGATATCATTAGCTTTCAAAGTCATCATTAGTTAATCTTGTCTTCCTAAGGATTGCATGGCATATGCCAGCAAACTAACGTCAGAGGAAGACTTTGAGAAAAAGGCATAGATACATTCACTTTCCAACTGCTGGCAAACGTTTTAAAGGTTTAAAGGAGGGCATTTTGTTGTTCATGTGACAAGGTTTCACTATATAGGTCAGGCTGGCCTTGAACTCATGATCCTCCTGCCTCAGCTGCCTAAGAGCTGAGATTGTAGGTGTGCACACTTCATCCGAGTTACAGAAGCAGCTTTTTGTCTTCTGATATTCTTCCTAGACTCTCCTGTAAGGAAGAGACATTTCTCACCTAACGGAAAGAATATACCAGAAACTACTGATGTTTTAGGAAAATAACAATATACCTTGCTGCACAGTATTTAAGTCACATCATTATGTCAAGTTTAGATGTCAAGAGTATATGCAGAAGAAAGCTTCTGATGTTGTTCCTTAATGGATATTTCACATTCTACAAGGAGCTTCGTACTCCCGAACCAAACTAGGGCATCTCATTTACCATGCACAGAGTGGATTGTTCGCCGTTTCATTTTATTTCTTACCCAAGTTGAGGAAAAAAAAAAAGGAACAGTTCATCTTGACAAAATCCGGTTTAAACTGTTAGCAGTTGGTCCAGTCTCTGATAAAAAGAATTTCACTTTGTTTCTATGAAAATGAGATTAGGCAAACGGAGACACTGTGCATGAGGATAATTCTTCTTCAGTTCTAGAGCAGACGACCCAATCACAGCGGCTCAGAGCTCACTTTACATCACACAGAATTCAGCATTGCCACCTGCTCAGAGGCCAGGCAAACTGAGCAAAGGGAATGAAAAAAAAAAATAAAGGGAAAGATTAGAGCGGGAAATAAAAACTCATTTTCTTCTGCAAGAAGGTGGGTGAGGAATGAAATTGCTGTCATTGTTCTGAATGTTTTCCTAAATTGAGTCTTACTGGAGTAAATAAAATTGTGTCTAAGTCCAAAAATGGACTCTTTTTCTGGGTTAAAAAAAAAAAAAAAGAAGTCCATCCTTTTCTCCTTTGCCCTAATTTAACACTTTTCTGTTCAGCTTTTCTTCAGTCAACAATGTAAACACAAATGTGTTGCTGATCTGAAATTTGTTTCTTGTAGGGTGTGCAAACACTTTGTAGTTAATAGAAATGTAGTGATTTTCTAGATTACCATTTCATGGTAGACTGCACACCCAAACAAGCAACTGAACCTGCGTCTTTTATGGGTAATGTGGGTGGGTGGGTAGGGAGTCATCGTCCCCAGAAGTAATCAGATAAAGCGGGCCGGGGTGGTATTAGTGTGTTAGCTTTGTCTAAGTCCTTGGCATCTTCAATGGACCAGGCCCCTCTTCATTTGTCAGCCCAGCGCACCTTTTGTGCTAATCATTTCCCACTGGCCATCACCCAGAGCTGGGAGTCGATCGCTGACTAGCCTCTTCGCTTGGACCATTATTTCCAGCAAGCTTGGTACGTCTGCAGTAAATCCTGGAGGATTTAGGGGTGGACCAAGGAAGTGTGAGTGACAGGCTGGGGTGATGAGGCCTAGCTGCAGCTGAGAGGAGCGAGTGCTTTTCTGTCCCGGCCTGATGTGGCATCTGAATATTTGATCTGATCAAGCGGTTACTGCCAGCTGTCACTGGCTGTTCATACAAGTTACAAATGAAACCGTGAGCTCTCCTCTCTCTCTCTATTAAGCTTGCTTATGAGTTCCAATGACAAAAAAAAAAATCTCTTTTCTTGGCTTTATTTATTTATTTTCATGATTTATTTTTTTATGTGGTGACTGGCGGGGGAGGCCGACAGTGGATATTCAAGAAGGAGCATCAGATGAGCCTGGGAGCTGTTTCAGTTGACAGGTCCAGATGAAAAGGCAGGCCCCAGCTTTGTACAGCAGTGACAGACAACTGTCAGGTGTGAGAGCAAAAAATGTGGTTTAATCAAAATTTCGCAGCTTGCTTGCAGAGGGGCTCTGAGGAGCATCTTTAAAGCAGAGCCACTTTTAAGCAAGATTAAATCTGCTGCTGCTGCTTTATATGTTATTTTTTTTTTCCTCTTCTTGGATTTTATTGTTTCATTTATCCAGAAAAGCTGTGTTAGGAAGTGTTTGTCTACCAGCAGTGGTTTATTCTCCCTTTCCCCCACCCTGTGCGTGTGTGTGTGCGTGCGTGTGCGTGTGTGTGTGTGTGTGTGTGTGCGCGCGCGCCGCGCGTGAGCACGCATGTGTGTGTACTGTGCATGTTGGCAGAAATGAAGTAGTGCGGCACGGGACAAGCATTCTCACAAGGATCTGTGCAGCGTCTTTCTGTGGCACCTAGAATTCCAGGATGCCCTGCTGGACTCTGTACCTGTCTCAGCTAGGTCTTGCTAACAAGTGACTGAGCTCTTCAGTGGCTCATGGCAACAAAAGCTCATTGTTGACCATGCTGTGTGTCCATCCAGGGTCATCTATTCCCAGGGCCATTTTCCTCGATCCTCTGGGACCTGTGTGTTGGCAGAGCTGCTGGGGATGTCTTTCTGTACGCTGTGAATGTGTGTTGCTCTGATTTGGTTGATAAATAAAATGCTGATTGGCCAGTAGCCAGGCAGGAGGTATAGAATAGGCGGGATAAGCAAAGAGGAGAATTTTGGGAACAAGAAGGCTGAGTGAGGAGTCGCCAGCCAGACACAGAGGAAGCAAGATGTGAAGGCAGAACTGAGAAAAGCAGCCGCAGGACTGGCAGGTGAGAGAGATTTGTCCTGACCGTGGCCCAGGTGGGACACAGGAAAACTTCAGCTATGCAGAGCCTCTCTCACGACACAGGAAGGGAGGACAATGCTGAGTCATCCACCAACTTCTCAAACCCCTGTTTCCACTCACAATCCTTTGGCCTTAGCATGTTTCAAAGAAGAGCTTTCATCTCTGTGTGGAGAGAAAATAATTCCACATGAAGGAAGCAGCCCTGTCTGGACACACAGTGACTGAGTAGCCTGTAGCTCTCAGTCTGTCCTGTGAAGGAGCTGGGCATTTCTGATGGCTTTTGTGACACCACGTGACAGAAGTTCTTGGGAGTGAAGACTTCCCAGAGAGGCTTCAGTGAAACAGCTTCAGGACCTTCATGGCATAGCTAATGAGTAGGACACTCCAGCTAGGGTGGCTAAAAGGTATCTGTTTTATAGTAGAATAATATTTGTGTGTGTGTGCATAGGGTGTGGGGGGGTACCAAAAGGATAGAAGGAACCATCTTCAAATGTTGCTACAACTTTTTTTTTTAACTAAAAATAAATTTGCTTCTCTCCTTGAGGAATGAGAGTCTTTTTATAACTCCCCTTTTGTGCCTGAAATATAACACTTGCAGGATCTGAAGAGGTTAGGTCTTATAGAAATAACATGAATACAGCTACATGTCGCTGACTAGCAGGACATGCACTCTCCCGGAAGCTCTAGTATTTCCCTTGCCACGTACACCACTTGTTTCCCCTAAAAGGTAAAGTGTGAAGATTGTCTTACAGTTTCTCACAATAAACTCCAGCAGAGTGGTGAGGGATATCCACCTGTTGGGAAATTGGGGAAGCAAATGCTCAGAGGGAGAAGCTGGACCATCCCATGATTGCTTCAAAGGTAGCCAATCCCATGCAGGCCTCAACAATGAATGGGCTAGCTCTTTGGCTTTGCTTTCAATGGAGGCAACTGAAGCTGGGACGCTCTAGTCTCACTTTAACCCGTCAGTAGACATAGGCCACGGGGTTAGCCTCGGGAGGGATGTGGCCCAGGATGAAGCAGTTCCCAGTGCCCCTGACTCATTTCCAATGAGTGGTCGGCTAAGGATGCTCCTGGCAGCTGAGAATGACGTTTGCGTGTGATCATTATGTACTTACAGCTCTCCTCAGTTCTTGGACGTTGTTTGTGAACCGTCCTACAGTCCCACCTTTACAGATATTTGTGTTGCTGGCTAATGTCTGCTGTTTAAACTTAAAGAACCTTTCTGGGCATTTCTAAAAGGCAGGGCTTGCAGTGACGAACTTTCTTAATTTCATTTTTTTCTGAGAAAGTCTTTTCCTCTTTGAAGGGACTCAAGCATGGCAAACATGGCTCTGACAGGCCTTGCCCTTCTCTCCCATTCCTCTGCCTTGCTAAAAACCATTAGATTACATTCCTAAAGCTAGCCACCAAGGTCTATTTCCTTACCTGGCCGCCTCCTCCTCTTGAGGTAATCGGCCAAGGTCCAGCAATCAAAGTATTAAAGTCCAGAAATCAAAAGCCCCCTTTGGCTGTTCTAATTAACATGTCTAGTTAAAATTAAATGCCTCATCCTAACATGGGGTTTCCCCTCGTACCTTTATAAACAGCCATTTTTCGATGGGCCCATGTCTCCTCTCTATCCAGAGGCAGTCCTTTGTTCCTCTTGGACAAATGCCCCTCCCCCCTCTCCCTTGTTCCTTTCCTCCTTCTCCCTCATCCTCTATCTCCTGTCTTTGTCTCTTATTCCTGCCCTTTGTTTCTCTGGGGCAAATAAATCTCCTTTGTCCTGACAACTAGGTCTTGGGGTGTCTTGTGCCGAAACCTGTCCCTTCACTCTTCATTTTAAACAGGCCATTTTTGCTGGGTATAGTAATTTTGGTTGGCAGTTTTATTTTCCTCATGACTTTGACTATATCAAAACATTCTTTTTTTCCATATGAAGTTACTGCTCAGAAATCTACTGAACGTCTTGTCAATGCTTGCCAATAACATCTTAATGTGATGTTATTTTTCTTTCTTTGAGCTTTTCTCTTTGTCTTTCAACAGTTTGATCATAATTTATTTTAATATTGACATCTTTAGATATAATGTATTCATATTTAAAAATCTCCAGCCATCATTTCTTGAAGTAATATTTTTGTTGGCTCCTTTTGTTTTACTCTGAGAATCTTGTAATGTGTATGTTGGTTTGCTTGATAGTTTATCAGAAGTACTGTAAACTTCTCCCACTTATTTTTAGCCTTTTTCCCTTTTGTTCATCTCATAAAGTTGTTTCAAATATTTCTCACTTAGCTCATTGACCATTTCTTCTGTTTGATCAAGGTTGCTATTCAGTCTCTATGGGATTTTTACAGTGGCTGTGTCCTTTTCCTTCAGCATTTCTGATTGGTTCTACTTTACGGTTTTTATCTTTGGGTTGAACTTACAATTTGGTTGATTTTTACTATTTTTGATAGCTGCCTGTCTGTGTTCTCTTGAAATTCACTGAGCTTCTTTATGATGTTTGACTCTAAGCCCTCTGTCAAGCAGGCTGTAGATCGTCATTACTTAGGGTGGACACAAGTGTCTTATCTTACTCTTTAGGTGATATGTTTCTCTACCATTTGAATGTTGTAGGCCAGCATTGATGACTGCATGTTTGAAGAAGTGGTTATCTTTTGTATTCTTTATTGACATTGTGCAAAGACAACCCTTTGTGAATTAGCCTAGCCCAGGAGTCTGAGTGATCTGGCTGGTTTGAGCTATAGATTGAGCTATTGATGAGGTCAATGGGGAGGTGGAGCTGATTTCTAGATCTGTAGACTGGTGTTCCTGGTGTGTATGTTTGTGGGCTGTCCTGGCACTGGGGTCTGTGGGGTAGACTTGGTGCTTGGGATATGGGTGACGACCTGGAGTTTTGAGACACAGCAAAGTTATACACTCACTTCACTCCTCTCTTCCCCTAGGAGAGCTCCTTGAACTGGATATCTCTCTTGGACCTGAGATATCCAAAGTTGTGGAAGCAATAATCTAGAAAGAGTGACTCTATCCTTCTTCCTCAAGGTATGTTTCCTTTCTCAGTTCTGTGCACCATGACTGCAGTTGGATCCTGTAGCTATCATGAAAGTATGTAAAAACATAGATGACTTTCATACGTATGCTATTTCTGTGAGGTGAGAAAAAGCTAGAAGTTCTTATTGAGCCATCATGATGATGCCTCCTAATACATTCTTCTTTATGGAGGTCCATGAAAAGGATTCTTGTTAGATTCTTGGCTGTAGGACTAATCCTTAGACATGTAAACTCTGAGTTAACTGTGTATTTTACTGCTTGCTAAAAAGCCCACAGCCAACTCAGTAGACTACCTGATGCATGCAAATGCATTTATGTGTTAACCCTAAGCCTGTCCTTACTGAATTTCTTTTAATAGTTTTTAATCCGTGTTTTAATAAAGAGTATTTTTCTCCATTTCTAATAGCAGAAGACTCAGATTATTTTAGTCAATACAACAAATGAGTAGGACCACCACAGAGGAATCCTTAGGTACTAAAGTGATGCCATTTCCTCCCTTCTATGTGGAAGCTTGTCTTCCATGAGCAGATTGACTTCTTTCACAGTAGCAAAACAGCTTCTAGTGCTCCAATACTCTCATAAGATCATCAACAAATTGATCAAAAGAAAGGAACAATTTACCTCCAGAAATATGAGAAATGGTTTTTTAGTTTATACTAGGTATAGTCATACTAGTTAGCAATCCTTAAATTATGGTAGGAGAAATAAGCCAATGCTTGGGTTAATCCACCTGTGGCCCATCTCTGAATGTGAAGATGAAGTCAATCTACCCAATGCACATAGAGGAGAGGAGTACACTTTCCAGGGAAATTTGGGGTATTCTTACCAGAATGGGAGAAGTGGGTTCATCAGTGGTGTACATTCATTAGTAATTCCTTTTCCTCACTTACTGATTTTTAAAATACTTACGGGTAGTTTTAGAAGCCACCTTGAGGCATGTTTGACAATGACCTGGAGCATACACAAACCTGTAGCTAGATAAGATGTGCAGTGAACAGTACCATTAGAAGTTCAGCTAGTAAGTGCTCCACAAGTAAGAAAGAAAATGGACGGTTTTACCTAGAACTTCATTCCAGGGCAAGCCTGGATGCAGTTGTTTCTCAGAGAGTGATGATGACAGCCATTTCTACTCCAGGACATTCCCAAGTATAGAGAACACAGATCCTTACACATCAATTATTCATGAGCTCATCCCCACAGATATAAAAAGGCTGTACAGAACAAAAGCATATGCTTTAGAGAGACAAAGAGATATTTACTCTCTGTGATCATGTGTTCTTGTTAAGAATGGAGTCTATAAAATGGCCTCAATGGTCATGCCATCTGCCCTGTTCAAAATGCAGCATAGGCTAGTGATAAGCTTCAGCTCCCAGGGTCGTGTTGCTGTGGTTTGAATCCCGACTGCATTAATTGTTGTGGCTACAGACAAGAGTAAATGCCATACCTTCACTGTGCCCCAGTTTACTTATCATCAGAGTTGATCACTATAGCAATACTGTGGGATTTTTATGATGCTTTAATGATTGAAATTCTAAAACTAATCTGAAAAGCACACTTACAATACTGATGTTCTTGGTAAGTATTATGTAAATATTCATACCCCATCACCTTAACATAATAAATTATTCTTGGCCAATTTGGGCTTTTCTCCTTTGAGAGGATTAATCCAGCAGTCAGGGCCAGGTCTAAACAAGGTCAGGAGACTGAAAAAAGTCTCCAGGATTTTATGGTATTATATATAAGGAAGTTATGATATTTTGTGAGGTACAGTGATTTTTTTTCTAGGAACAAATTGTAATCAAAACACAAATAATTGAGTGAGAGAAATGGTGAATGGCACCAGTGTTCTAAACTTTGTCCCTCTAGCTTCAGTTAAATTAGGGGACTAACATGACCTCTAAGAATGGATAAGGAGCAGGTGAGTGTAAAGTCACCCTAAATCCTAGAATGTCCTAGGCCACTAGATCCAGGCATATCACCTGTAAGAGTCTATTTTAATGCTTTCCCCTTGAACCCTGTGATGGATGAAATCATATTGCTCCTCCAAAATTGTATTCGCTTCACTAAATTATCTTTCTGTGTTTTAAATGAATCAATCAAGTTGATATTCATAACAGCCAAAAGACTAAGTCTATATGAAGTTCTGGGGCCTCATGTGAGATTTTGATTAGGCACTGTACCACTTTGGGCTTTCAGACATAATAAAAACCATATTTGATCTCAGATCAACCCAAACTAGAAGTATTTAAGTAAGATACCAAATTCCTAACTTGCCATCCTCTTACTTGCCATCTTTTATGGTGGAGAACAAGAGACTCAGGGAAAGAATGAACATGGAAAACATCTTCTTAGTGGAACATGGAAAACGTCTTCTTAGTGGCTGGACTTTGACATGATGCTGACAGTTCCTGTGTGAGACAGTCTGAAGCAACTGAAGCAGTATGGACTCTGTCTTACCTAGGGTTTCTAGTGCTGTGAAGAGGCACCATGACCACAGGAACTTTTATAAAGGAAAACATTTAATTGGGTGGCTTACAGTTCAGAAGTTTAGTCCATTATCATTATGATGAGTTATGGCAGCATGCAGGCAGACATGGTGCTGGAGAAGGAGCTGAGAGTTAATACATCTTGATCTGCAAGCAACAGGAAGTAAACTGTCTCATTGGGTTTAGCTTGAGCATAGAAGACCTCAAAGCCCACCCCCATAGTGACACACTTCCTCCAACAAGGTCACACCTACTCCAACAAAGCCACATCTCCTAATAGTGCCACTCCCTGTGAGCTTATGGGGGCCAATTACATTCTAACTACCACAGACTCCATGCCCCAAGTGCCAGAGTCCTAAGCTTAGAACCCCGAAGACGTACTCAGTGGCCTCTAGGCCTGGTTTCTCCAGCTCCTATCTTAATCTCCTCTACCAAGAACAAGTGATTGCAAGGAGGAAGTCTGGTAGCCTATGCATAGCCATGGGCTCTATGTCTGCAACTGCAACCAACTTTACATTAAAAACAGGAAAAATATTTTTATTGAATATGAACATACTTTCATTATTTTTAAATGATAGGATATAGTAATAATTTGTACAGTATTTATACTAGATATAGTAAGTCATTTAGAAATACCTTTTCACACTTTGCAAATACTGTTATTTTTGTTACTGTAAACACTTTAATTTTTATTGAAAAACTGTCATAAATATATTCTGATCACAGTATCCTCTCTTCCAGCTCCTCCCATATATTATATATTTTTTTAATATACTGAATGTTAGTGACAGTGCTGCATCTATTAAGTCTCTTGATATAAATTTTTTCCTGTAGTGTGAATTCATTTTGTGTCTCCTTGTGATATTTTGGTGAGTCTATTAATGTTGCAAACATTTTCATCATATTTTTTGGTGGTCTGTGAACAGTGATTTTTTTTTTTGAGGTACTAGAGATTGAGCCCACAGTCTCTTAGATACATCCTAACACTGAATCACATACCAGCTCTGTGGTCAGTGATCACTGATGTTACTTTCATTACTGTTGGGGAAATGTGCTGACCTACACGTGTGTGCGGTGTCTGTTTCCGCTGTCTACTGACCAACCATTCCCACATCTCTCTCCCCATGGGTTTCCTTATTTCCTAGGACAGGACAATACTGACACTGATTAAAATTATTACGGTTGTTTCCAAGAGTTCAAGTGAAAAGAAAAATGTCACTTACCTTGTTTTATTGGTTTATTGGTTTTAATTATGTGTCTATGTGTGTGTAGGTGGCTATGGAAGCTAGCAGGTTCCCACAGATGCTGTAGACATGAGCTCCCGGGAACTGGAATTACAGGCAGCTGTGAGCCTCCCAGTGCGGGAGCTGGGAGCTGCACTAGGGTCCTCTGTAAGAGCAACACACTCTCCTCACTGATGAGCCATCTCTCCAGCCCTGTCCACCTCACGTCAAATCAAAAGCTACAAATGATTGATTCATGGTGAAGACGTGTCAAAAATCAAGACCGTCTGAAGGCTGAGCCTCCTGTCACAAACAGTGGTTCTGTGACTATAAAACAGAAGTTCTAGAAAATGAAAAATTGCTCATCTGGTGATCACATGAACAACACAAAAGCAAAAATGGACTTGGTTCTGATCTGCTCAGTGTCTCATTGCATGGATAGAAAATCAAGCCACCGCAAGCCTGTTGGCTGCATCAGGTCCTGGTGCAGAAGCTGCAGTAGGGTTATCCTGGAGGTCTGGGTAAGGCATCTGCAAAAGTGGCTGTGCTAGACAAAAGGCCAGATGGCCAAATGCAATCACCTTGGATTCAGTTATGATGTCTAAGACCTTCATGACTAAAGGGGATTCAATGCCTGCTTTCAAAGCTTCATGGAACACGTTAGACTCACTTGGAGCTGATGACTGAATGGGAATCAGCTCTCACGTAGCATTCTGAAAAAACTTAGAGCCTTTAAGAATTATATAAACTGGCTTTTTGGAGGCCACTGCCTATGGTGGGACACCTTGCACAGCCTTGATGCAGGGGGAAAGGCTTGCACCTGCCTCTACTGAATGGACCTGGCTCTGCAGACTCCCCATGGGAGACCTTACCTTGTTGGAGGAGGGAATGGGGTGGTGGGAGGGGAGGAGAAAGGGAGGAGAGGGGGATCTGTGATTGGTATGTAAAATGAATTAAAAAATTCCTTAAAATAAAAAGAATTATATGAACTCAGCTGGGTGGTGGTGGTGCTGGCGACGGCATACACCTTTAATCCCAGCACTGGGGAGGCAGAGGCAAATGGATCTCTGTGAGTTCGAGGCCAGCCTAGGCTACAGAACGAGTTCCAGGACAGCCAGGGCTACACAGAGAAACCCTGTTTCAAATTGCCAACTCCCCCCCCTAAATTACATGAACTTTCCTTGATTTCTGCTTTGTAAAGAGAACAATAAAACCTGGATGATACAATGTTTGCTAACAATCTTATTTACTGAATATTCTTTTTAAAAAGATTTATTTTTATCTACCTCCATTTCCCCTTTCAGATTTTTCATATGTAGCTAACATGTCCTATCCCAACTTCAGATTTAAAAGGTATTTTATTTTAAATTGTGTGTGTGTGTGTGTGTGTGTGTGTGTAAGTATGCACACAACTATGTCGGTGCCTGCAGAGGCCAGAGGTGTCAGACTACCTGGGGTTGGAGTTACAGACAGTTGTGAGCGGCTTCATGTGGGTGCTGAGAACTAAACGGGTCCGCTGCAGGAGCAGCATGGCATGCACTCTTAGCTGCTGAACCATATACCTCCCCACTTTTGATGACCTGCTCAGTCTGGTTAGAGCTGCCCGTATGTGCAGTGGTGTGAAGCCATTCACTGAAACGTGGAGAACCTGCCAGTAGCTACATCCTCAATGAAGAACGATTCCCTCTTCTCCAGCAACTACCCATTGCCAGCAACGCCTCCGCATTGGCATCTACCCTATCTGTCTCACAGTTTTGGCTGGCACGCTATTGTGTAAGTCTCTCATGCCGGTCACCACAGCTGCTGTGAAATCATGATTGTGCTGACTGTGCTGTGTCCAGTAGAAGGCAGACTTTCAAAGCATCCCTTGCCCCCATTCTCTGGCTCTTCTTCTGTGATGGCCCCTAAATTTGGGTGTTGGGAGGTTGATACAGATGTCCCCTTTAGGACTGAGCACCGAGTCTCTCATTCTCAGAACTTTGACCAGTTCTACATCTCTCCATAGCTGGCTGCTCAAGGCAAAAAGTAGTTTATCTGACTGAGGTTGAGAGCACCCCAGGTTTATGCAGACAATCAGAGACATTTAGAGGAACATTTATCCAAGTAACAATGGCAGGCTCTACCCTAGGACCTACGACCTCTCAGCCATGGGCTTTTGACTATAATTTTGATTACAATACAAGGAATAAAATTCCTTCCTTTGGAACAGGTCTCATCCAATCGGAGAGCAGTTGCCTACCCCATAATAGTCCTGCCACTATTGATCCAGTGAGTCTTGCCTGGAGGATTGGTATTCCAGCCTGCAGGATCTATCAGTGGATAAGACAATTGACGTCTTTCTTCTTGGAAGCTTGTACAACACCTTCCAGAACAATGAACTAGCCAGCAGGGCAGAAACATCCTGTCCCATTGAGACTGATCTCTGTGTGTCCTGAAGCCAGAGTACATGGTGTCTTCAGCAACAGGGTCTTAGCATGTAGTTATGGTAAGTAACAAAGGACGGTGGTAATAGCCTGTGTTGTTGGAGACCTTGGAGACCTCCCTGACGATTAACTCATAGGGAGGTGTCCCACACCTTGCACTGGAATTTCCATTTAATAACCCGTGTCCTCTGGTAGTGATATTGTCCTCCCTGACGGGTAATTCTATTTGAACTTTTAAAAGCTGTATTTTGATATTAGCTTACTAACTAGTTGGTTCCATAGTCTTTTTCATACATCTTCGTCTACATCATACATCTAGACCCACCCACTAGCTCCTCTTCCTTTTGTGGATGCATTTCCCTTTCCAAGATTTGAAAAGTGGGAGCCCTGTGCTCAAGGGCTGCTTATAGCAGACTGTGTATTATCCTGACGCCTTCTCTTTCTAATTCCATATCCACCAATCTCAGATATCTAATGGTAATTTTTAATTGCATAGAGTATGGTTTTGGAAGAAAGTAGTTAATTTATTTTAAGTGCAGACCCAGGTTCTACTCATGGGAAATTCTCAAACAGTATCATGGGAGGTCAAAGTACTAGGGGGAGGGGTGTCTGCATTTTAATAAAGAAGCCAGTTGATTCCAACAAACGAGATCCCTGTTACACTATGTTAAGAGATGTTTCCTTCAATTCCAATCCTGCAACAAGCTCCACTTCAGCCAAGGAAGTCCACTTCCCTTCTGCTTTTACCATTTAGCAATAAAACCATAGTTCAAGCTACTGCTTTTCCACAACGAGACCACGGTCAACATTCCAAGGAGCTGTTTTGGACTTTAAATATTTAACTTTTCAACTCCTTGCCCCCCCCCCCACTTTATCATGAAATTTCTCTAACACTATATACATATTTATGTGATGTGGTCCTCTGCAAAGACACAAAATGTAGTAATTAGAATGTTTTTTTTTTCCAGTGCATCACCAAGGGATCATTTTCATCTCTTAGGTGGAGATGTTACCTACACAAGGATGCTGCCTCATTTAAATCAGAGCCTGGGAAGCCCGCAGTTCCCGTGAGCCCCAGACCCCAAAGTGCTCGGTTCATCTTTCCCTGAGGCTCTGCTTGTCAGCAGCACTGACACTTACTGCCAGAAATTGTTCCGGAAGTGCTGCAAATCCACCCCCAAGCCCCACGTGTGTGACTATTTTGTGTGACTTTGACTCTCACCCACTAGTTCTTTCTTCTTGAAATTCTTTCCTAATTTTCACGTTATCTGGTTTACTCACATACATTCTTTAAAACTCAGCCTACCTTGATCATCTTCAAGAGTCATCTCTGAGAGCATTAACTACGCTCAACTCTGCTCCTGCATAGTCTCCAAACACTCTATACTTCTTTTCATGGTGTTTCTCTGAACCCTTGTGTGTCTCATGTTAAATCCTCAAACTGTGGGTGGTAGCAATTACTTCTTTTTATCTATCCCCAGAAGCTACTGGAGCCCTTGGCATGACAAATGGTCAAGAAACCATTTACTGCACTAAACTTGAGGTGTTTTTCCCAAGGTTGAGGATACTAATTAGTATTAAAATGCACAAAAAAGCAGGTGTACAGGAAGGAACTATAAAGAAAACATGGCCTTGATAATCCACCAATGGAGTAATTATTTCTAAATAATTCAGACGAACCAGAGTTGTTCCTGAAAGATGCCCAAACAGTCAGTCAGTTCTTTGGAAAAGTCAGCCAGTTGGCATCACAGAAACCCAAACATTCAACAAGCCATCCCAGTGGGCTCGTGGCGTTCCAGCAGGTGTCTGTGAAGCCTGTGATGGAAGGAATTACTGATCACACATTGTTCGTTTCTCCTTTCTCTTCCTTGTGGTTCCTTCCACAGCCAGCAAACCTACGCTAGTGTTACAGCACCCGTGTGAAACACCGGTAGGGAAAAGTGTTCACGTTTGAGCAAACTCCCCGAACTGCAGAGAATAAACACAGCATCCATGGAAAATCCTACATATGAAAGGGTAAGTTGAACCAAGTTTCTGTGAAGCAGGGCCCCCTTTTAGGTTCGGGACACGTGGCCTCTCCGGCTGAATGGACAGACAGTCTGAATGTGCAAGAGCGGCTAACAACAACCCAAACAAGACGGCCATTCTCACTCCTCTCAGACCATCGCTCGGAGGGGCCTGCTCCAGGGACGGACTCTACATGCTAAGTAACTCCTATTCTTCATTCATGTTGACTTGATGGCTGGAGCCAGGTGAAAAGACAATTGACCCAAACAGCCTAACTGAACGTGAAGCTTCGCTAACGAGGTGGGCATTGTAAGACTCCAAGTGAGTGCCGCTTCCTAGCACTGCATCCTTTATGCAAAGGGAAAATTATTAAAGAAGACGAGGGCGGGCAGCAGAGGAGCTCTTTGGCGGGCTGTTTTCTACTTTTGTTGTGGTGTGTGCTTTCTTGCGGGCGACTTTTGGGCAAATGCTGCATCTTCAGCCAGGAGAAGTTGGCGGAGTACAAAAGGGCTTTTGAAGCCGTGAGTGTAAATTCAGACTCCTTTTCTTCCTTCCTTCCTCTCTTTCTTTGCCTCCTCTCTTTTCCTATGTCTGCAGACCGCTCAGTGGAAATAATAAACGCCATTGCTCGCCGACTGCGTCCCATGAATTACTCAAACATCAAATGCAACTCCAGAGAGGAGGCACACTTTATTCTCGGCAGAAGTCTCGGTCCATTCTTTATTTACATGTCGCCGTGAGGCTAAGCAATAGACAGCCCATCAACACACACACACACACACACACACACACACACACACACACACACACACGGCCATTAAACAAATTAAAAGGGATGGGGCTGACTAGTGCAGTACTCTTGGAATCCTCAATTTGATTAGTCTGAGTTTAATACACAAAAGCTGGGGAAGGAGGGGCCGACTGCTCTTTAATAACCTGTACAATTAAATTATGCTGACGAATCTAACTATTCTGTGCTTTTTAACAGAGTCTTATTATCTGATTACTTATAGAAGAAAGTCATGTCTTCAGCAGCCTTTCTGAGCATGCCCCTGAAAGGCTTGCTCTGACAGTTTTATGTTTTCACGGATGGTTCTTTTTTGCTTTCTAGAATTGTTTTTCTGTGTTATGAGCTTTACCTTCAAAAGATTTCAAACAGTTTTAGCTTCTTGGGAGCCTTGTCTTTCTTTCAGCCCCCTTGAAGCCTGGGTTCAGGAAAGGTAGTGCAACCAGGAAATGCTTTGCCCCTGGGTAGCTATTCAAGTACATTTGGGGTGAGTTTTGCTTAATTGTCTTAATGTATTTTAGAATGTGGAGAGCATCCTATTCTTTTCTCTACGGAGGAGTATTCTGACTCATGACTCATGGGATCTGGGGGCTGGAGAGATAGCTCAGTGATTAAGAACATACAATGCTCTTGGCAGAGGATAAGGTTTTGGTTCCCAGCTTCCAAGTCGAGTAGCTCACACCCTCCTGTAACTCCTGCTCCAGATGCTCTGGTATCTGACATCCATGGGCACTAGCACTCATACACACTCAGACACAGACACAGACACAGACACAGACACGCATGTACGCACGCATGCGCATACACACACACACACACACACATCAGTAGTGACAATAAAAATAAATCATTAAAAAAAATCGGGGTACACCACCAAAAATTAAAGGGCTATTATGACAGAAAGTGGGATAGTTTGCTTGATTGTTGAGGAATCAGGCTGCCATGCTGTGCTGATCCTGTGAGTGTTCTGTTTCAGATGGATTCTTGCTGTTTGCTCAAGTTGACTTCAAACTCACCATCCTGTGTCTGCCTGCTCAGTAGCTGAGATTGTGGAATTGTGTGTATTCATTACAAGACTTGGATTATAAATTATGATTCTTTTATGAGAAGAGCATGCCTGTCTATCCAAGGACCACCCCATGGTTAGAACAGAACTCAAGCCATCACATATTAACCATGAAATCTAACATCTCCAGCCCTCCAATAATTCTTTGTAGAATTAATGTGTCTTCTACTGCCTTTACTTAAAAGTCACAGTGTAGGCAAATGCTGTCCTAATAGAAGAATATATAGTCAGGGAATATTCCCCCAGAATACTAGGTAGTGGAGTAAAAATTGGACAAGTGGCACAGATATGAAGAACGTTTTTACTGCTAGCTTCTACCACAGCTGCTACTGGATCTGAGCTACTCTTAGGAAGTCAGGGTCACCTGTTTCTACCTCAGGTGCAGATGATGAATAAATAGTAGTGAATTACGGGGGCATCACTTCCAGATGCAAACAGTAGCAGCTTCTTGCTGGCACTGAGTTCTAAGAATGCTGTATGATCTTCCAAGGGGTTTGCAGATTGTGCTTTGTTTCAGTGTAGAACAGTTTGAGGGTGAAGAGTCCAGGTGCCAGAGTCAGACTGTGTGGTGTCAGATCTCAGCTTCTGACCCTGGCTCTGAAGGGCTGAATGTGCTGTATACATCTCTATGCCTCAGCTTCCTCATTAAAACAATGAGGGATAATAATGATTCCACAACAAGTTGCTGTAGGAGTTGAATGTTCACCGCTCCACTCCCCCATGGCTGTGGGAACTCCATAGAAAAGGGGACAAACAGATGTAAGTGCCAGAGGAAGGGTGGAATGCTGTAGAAAGTTGTCCTCCAGGCATGACATGGCCATGGCTGTTGTACCCTTGAACTCACAGCAGCTATGTTAACCTACACAAAGCTTGCATGAGATTGGGCACAGCAACATCTTGTTATGGAGAGGATAGGGGTTCACCAGAGTGCACCCCTTCCCTGAGGACCTATTGATAGTTTCTAGAAGAGGGAAAGATGTTTTCTTCAGTGGTGTAGCCATGGGTAAGATATCCTTATTTCTGTAGATAACCCTGTACCCAAGCCCCTATAAATCATCCTAAAAAACCTCATTGGGTCAGAAGAGGAAATAGAACGTTAAATGGCATGTGTAAGATCGCACAGCAGGGCCAGAAATGTGAACTGGTTTCTTCACTGTTGAGTGCACACTGTGTTCCTGCAACCCAATAACTCCATATGTGCTTTATTATCTCATGAGTATTTTAACCCTAAAACGGGAATAAATGGAGTGGTAAATCACAGTTAGACTATGGCCATGCATTATCTGACTTCTAAAACAAACATATTTATTTGCCATTTATGCACTGCATATTTCTCAATATTCTGCAGCTCCCCCGCCCCCAAGAGTGTATAACCCAACTGGAAGTAAACAGTGAAGCAATCTGATCAGTATCTCCAAGAGGTGGCATTGAATGAAGGATCAGAAATGTAACACAGCAGGAAGGGACACAGAAAGGCAACACCACAGTGGTTACTGAAGCTGCGGGATCACACGTATCGGACAGGAAGATGGTTATCGAGTTCAGTGGTCCCAACAGAAATCAGTGTCCCGTGTCCAATGTGCTTATGTAAAGAGCTAAACTTCAATGAGTGATGCTGTAGCTTTTATTAGACCAAAGAGGCAGCACCGTTCATTAGAAGCTGAAAAAAATCTCAAAAGCGGGCATTAGTCTAAAATCACATCTGATGTAGGGCAAAGGGATGCAGAGTCATCTACTTCTTCTTTCTGGAAAACAGAGAGACTCCCTCCCTTTATTTAAGCCCGCCATCAGCCAGCAAATATGTCTGTACATAGCTAGAAGAAGAGTGAATGACTGGCGTGCACAAAAGGGGGTGATCACCTTCCTGCAGTGAGCTGCTCAGGTAGAATAAGATGAGAAGAAATGAAATGGGACACCGAAGTGTAGGAGACACAACTGTGACCCAGAGACAGAACAGGTGAGGAGCCAAGAGGGGCTGGGAGGAGTGGCTGGAGGGGAAACTGCAGGCGCTGTGTAGTGTAGGAGAGAAGAATTTTTAAAAGACAGAGAGAAAATTCAACACTTTCTCTTGGAAACAGAATATAGAGAAAGAAAAAGAAGCATTTGCTTAATGAAAACCATTGATACAAGGAAAAGAAGAAACCTGGATGTCAGATGAAAGTTGCAGCGATTTCTCAACTGCCCTTCCCGTCATGGTTTAGGAAACAAGAGAAAGGCAAAAGCCATCTTGTTAGAGTAGGAGGTATCAAGTTTGCACAGAAAGCTTGGCAAGGACTCCGGAGCTTCATGGGCAGATGCATGATTCTCTGAGTCCAGCACTAGTGAGAATCAGATTTTCCTCAAAATATTCGGGTGCCCACAAATGACATTTGGTCAAGCACATTCCTGTGCAAAACCAAGAGTGGAACTGAGAGAGCTGGAGGCCAGCTTTTCTACTCCCATGCGAACTCAAACTTGTTCTTTAGAGTCTGCGAGCTGCTGGTCCCTTGTTTATAAATGAAGACATTAAACTGAAGAGTCCTCAGTCAATTATACTTCATTATCTTATATGATATACCATAAAGCTGCCACTTAAAAGTGAAATGTAGTTACCTTGATTTCATAAAATTTTGTAGCAGCCATTGGGGTACTAATTTCTCCCCGCAAAGAGCCCCTCAATTCCTGGAGAGAAGTGGGTGTGCTTCAAAGCTTTGTTTAAAGAAAACTCTGTCCATGAAGTTCAATTATTGAGCAACACAACCAACATGCCCGTGGGGTCAGGTGGTGGAAACTTTAATGATTAACTTGGAGGATATGAGTTCAAGAGATACACTTGGTGAAACTCTGATTCTAGGCGCAGCTGATGTCAGCTTCAGAATTGGGTAATTATATTATGTTTTCTGGGAAGAAATTTCCAGGAAAAAAAATCCAAACCTCTTGGAAAGAGTTTGTAGAAAATCACTGAAAGAGAAAAACACAAATCTGGGTATGGTTTGTTAGACACTAAAATGTCACGAACAGAGGACTCTGGATTTCTGCATCACACACTGTGGAACATCTCACTACAGCTGAGGTTGGCTCCAGGGCTGTGAAGGCAAAGGCTAGGCCTTGGCTCCTTCAAGTCTCTCTCTTTCTTTCTTCTTTTTTTTACTTCAGAGACTGTTTCTCTGTGTAGTCTTGGCTGTCCTTGAATTAGCTCTGTAGACCAGGCTGGCCTTGAACTCACAGAGATCCATCTTCCTCTGCCTCCCAAGTGCTTGGATTAAAGGCATGTGCCGCCACCACCCAGCTCCTCCTTCCCTTTCTGTAAATAGGGGATGGATATGGATATACGTGTTTTTGGGGTGGGGGGAAACTAAGTAAGTGGGAACAGAGAGTTCTGCAGATTAATGTAGTTATTGTTATTGCCGTTATTGATCTTGTAGCCTAATTGTGTCCACTCAATTGCCCAACTGCCCTTCTTTCTATCATTCATGCTACCATCCCATAGTTTTCTACTGACATGGAGTCAGAAATCTACACAGCAGGAGACCTGTGTGAATCACAAGTCCTTCCAACCTCCTTCTGCCTCCAATTCGGGAAATGAATGAAAGGGTTCTCGAACTCTCCATTGCTCTAGTTTGTGCTTTATGTAATTCATTCTGGGGTCCCAAATGAGCAGTTTCCTTACTTCATGTTCCGGTAATGGCCAACACAGAGGCAACGGGTTATCTCCACCACTTTCAACTTCCTGTGTCTCTTTCATTGTGTTCTCCTGGTTTTCAATGGCCTTCCTGTCAATTCACCTGGAGCCAGGTTCGTCCTCCTGTCCCAGCATCAATACTAAGAAGAGGAGGGGAAGCCACATGTCTTCTCTGTCCCCAGGAGGGGAACCAAGGCTGAATCTTTTACCTTTTGCTCATCTCTCTCTTTCTTCCTGAAATCAAAACCCATGCCTCAATATCATGATTTCTCAAGTAACTTAGAAATTTCCTTTCTAGCACTCGTTTCTATGTTCTAGCTCTTTAGTTTTTTAAAAAATATTAGGCTCCCAGCTTCTGAGACTTAAAATTCTGGTTTCTCCTATGATCTTCCCTTCAACCTTGGCTTCTTAATGGATTCAACGAGGGTTATAAAGTATTTCTTTCATAATAATTCTTACTTCTATCTCATTCTTTACTTAGGCCTCTAAATTTTATTTCTTGTGCATACCAATCCATTCACTAATTCACTCATACAGTAATTCACTCAACATGTATTTGTGAAGAACCTTTTAGTGAACAGGGCAGAAAACCACTTGCTTTCTAGGAAGGGAACACAGATAATAAGCAAATCAATAAAACATACACTTGTGTGTTTATATAATTGAATATAGTGATAAGGGGCAGGAAGAACATTAGAGCAAGTTAAGAAAATAGATGGGGGAGGTCTGAAAAGTTGTCTCAAAAGATAGAAGTGCTTGCCCCCAAGCCTGGACCTTCTTGAAACCCATACAATGAAAGTAGAGAATGAACTTCCACAACTTGTCCTCTGACCTCTACATGCACTCTGTGGAATGCACACACACACACACACACACACACACACACACACACACACCAGAGATAAAACAGAGAGAGACAGAGACAGAGACAGGAACAGAAAGAGAGATTAAGATGGCTGCCATTTCAGTATCCCTCTTGCATTTGTGATATTTGGGCCAAGGTTCAATGCAGTGGGGATGATCCAGACTTGTACCTGGGATGAGAGTCACTGAGAGAAGTGAAGAGCCATCACAGAAGCTCCAGGAGAGAAGGTGCTTAGCATGGTCTAGGAACAGAGACCTGTGTGGCAGCAATATTGAACACAAAGACAAGTGGAAAGAGTGGCTAAAGGCTGCCTTGTCTTGATGAGCAACCTCAAAGAAGTCACTTGACTCTTTTGAAAGGATTGTACTAGAGGATCTCTGAGATACCATGCTGCCTCAGCTGGACTGTCAGGAATATTAGAGCAAGGGTTGCGTTGCATGTCTGTCTGTGTGTCTGTCTGTGTGTCTGTGTACATTTTACTCCTCTAAATTGAAAGGAGTTGTCTCTGTAAGGTATCCTCTGGCTCTAACATAATTCACTACCTTATTTACTACTACTACTACTACTACTACTACACACACACACACACACACACACACACACACACACACACATACATATTCACAAGGCAGTGACATCCACTAAACTGAAGTGAGTGCATTGATGTCCAACTCTGTGGTAGGAAGAAAGGGAACAGAGAGACAGTAGAGAACACTTGATGCAGTAAGTCCCTTAGTGAGGAATATAGATTCTAATGCATAAATTCCTGGACTCAGTACTGTTTAAGCTGGGTGTGGTGACTCATGCTTGTAATTTCAGCATTTGGGAGGTGGAGGCAAGTGTATCAGTGGTTCAAGGCCATCCTTGGTTACACGCAGAGTTTGAGGCCAGCCTGGGATACATGAGATCCCACCTCAGAAACAAAAACAAGACAAAATTAAGAAAAAAATCATCTTAGATTATTGCACTAATGCCTTGTCTTTCATCTCTGTCCTTCCAAGTTTCTGGAATGATATCAGTTTTTAACCATACAGTGGTTACATCTTCAGCATCATCCTTAGCTCAAATAACTTATCTTCAAACTCCAGTACTAGAATTCTTTACAATTATAAAATTCCCTTTTATGCTTTCTATACTTCTCAGCATGACTCACTGCTACAGACGGTCTGTTCAGTAATCTAGTTTTTGAAGTGGAAATAATATTTCCTAGATGACACTTCATGCTGTATATCTTTATGTATTTATGTATATATTTATGTCAACATTTTTTAAAAAAAAAGAGACTTACAATGTGGAGAATAAAAGCATGACGTACCCACCATTCCCATATCTCCTTTCATTCCCCAATAAAGACACACATGGACATATGAATTTAGAAACATTCAGAACATGGAAGTTGTATGTAATTAAACTATGAGGGAGAACTGTTACAAACAAGTATAGTATTCCTACACACACTTGTGTGCAGCCTGTGACATGAGATTTAGGTCAATAGTGAAGGACAGGAAGCTTGCTCCTTCTGTTGAGTTAAAGCAGGAGCCTGGCCAATGGTTGGGGCACCACTGTGAGTTTGCTTCTAAAGGGAGGAGTTTCTCAGGTGAGTCTAAAACAAGACTCTTCTTAGAGAAACAACTGATGTGTAAATCAAGGTTCTGAGCCTTGTGCTCTGAGCCTGTGTAGATGGGGTTAGTAAGGGGATGTTTAGGTAAGCATGGCTGACTGTATGCATGATTCCTGGGAAGATGGAGCGCAAGACACTTTGCCAAATTTGCCTGAGCTTGAGAACGGGCTTTGGTGATGTTGACTTGAACTTTCATGTCTGTTTTTGGGAATTGGGTTGTGCCAAAACAGATTAGGTCTGGATTCATGGCTGAGAGAGGAGTATGGCTTTGGAGATTATGACTGTATGTAGGAAGGATGATGTCAGGGCCCATGCTCTCAAGTGCTGTCCTGATGTTTCTTCACATGAGTTACAGCTTCTCTAGACTGTAAGCACCTGATATCAGGGATGGCCCCGGTTTATCACTGCTGTTTCCATAGCCTTTGCTGTAGACTAAGCATGTTGTAGATTGAAAAACCAATTTGAGAGATTTCTCAATGGAGTTTGTTGAAAAGAGAACATCCATTGGTTGTGTTGTTGTAGCCTGAGCTTTGCCTGCTGTTGTTTTCATATAGCCTTTGGACCTTGAAGACCTGTTATTGCCTTAAACATATCCTTGTATCCTTCTTCCTCATTTCACAGATGAATTTCAGCGTGAACTCTTAGCACTCCGCCCAGGTATGTACTTCTTCCAGCAAGGCCGCTCCACCTCCTCAAACAATGCCACTGCCTGGGGACTTGAGTGTTCAGATATCTGGGTCTATGGTGTGTGTGTGTGTGTGTGTGTGTGTGTGTGTGTGTGTGTGTGTGTGTGTGAGAGAGAGAGAGAGAGAGAGAGAGAGAGAGAGAGAGAGAGAGAGAGAGAGAGAGAAT
>CABHPP010148305.1:0-16876 GCA_902168425.1 Peromyscus attwateri
GTCTTGATCCTTTTTCCTTTCTTATATTTCTAAACTACCTCTCAGATGGTGACAGTTGACTGTACCCCAGACAATCTGTGACCCTGCTAGTGCACTCACTGGAAATCATGGGAAATCCCTTGAGCATTGACTGGGATACTTTCAGTGACAACATGTTTTTAAATTTTTTCTGTTTATATAATTTTTGTCTAAATATAGAATCTGTTTGGAATGTGGAAAAAGGAAAAGGGAAAAAAAATCAAAGCTCAATACGTTACTCGTTATCACTGGCTTTGAAAGAAACCAACCAACCACAAGAATTCATTTCAGGAGGGGCTTTGTATGTAGTCTCTTTATTTCCCCGTCGTTCTTGAGAGTTTAAACAGGGTCAAATCTGGTCTTCATAAAGGTTTGCTGTGTGGGCACAACCCACACCCTCCTCCTCCCTAACTTCTATGAGAGTTATGGATGTGGTTTGAATGAGAACTGTCTCCCACCAGCATTGGTATTTGAACACTCGTCCCTCGCTGATGCTGCTATTTGGGAAGATCCTCCCAAATATTTGGGAAGTACCTCCCTGGTGGATGGGCTTTGAGATTATATAGCTCTCCCCACTTCTAGTTTGTCCTTTCTGCTTTGGGCTTGAGGTAAAGGATGTAAATTCTCAGCTCCCTACCCCCGGCCACCACGCATGCCTGCCCGCTGCTGCGCTGGCCCCACCATTATGGACGCTAAGCCCCTGTAAGCCGAAATAAACTATTTTTACCATAAGTTGCCTTGGTGTCTTATTACAGCATCAGAAAAGTGACACAGTCCTGTGCCATTTGTCCCTCATGTTGTGTTGCCTGGCATTGCTCACCATTATGCGTTTGTCACGAGAGGGTGACATACTATAGAAAGTGGGTTTCCTCATTGTCTTCTTGTTACCACCACAGAGGCTGAGCATAGGGATGAGAACTTGATCAACACCAAGTGACATCATCATGTACCTACTTAGGGGCTCATTTCAGGAGCCCCTTTGGCCTTCCTTTTAATGCTGGACGATCTCAGGGTTGGCGCAATCCAGCGCTTACCAACTCATCACCTGTTACAAGCCACAGAAGAGTCGGGTGGTGGCTTGAGCCTTTTATCCCAGCATTGGGGAGGCAGAGGCAGGTAGATCTCTGGGTTCAAGGCCAGCCTGGTCTACAGAGTGAGTTCCAAGACAGCCAGGGCTGCACGGAGAAACCCTGTCCTGCAAAAAACAAAACAAAATAAAACAAAACAAAACAAAAAAAGAAAAAGAAAAGAAAGAAAGAAAAAGAGTCACAAATGGCCATGGGCTATGGCTATGGCACAAGAAGCATTGGCTTTGGGGTCAGCAAATCTGAGCCAAGAGCCTGCCTTCCCTGAGCAATATTAGACAAGTATTTTTACCAGAGCAAAACTTTCTTGTGTGTAACATGGAAATCAAAATATTACTTAACTTCCTGGCATTTGTTGGCTAAATAGAATAAATTATATAGAACTGTAGGTCCTATTAGCTCAGTCAGGTATGTAAGGAATGCACTTCCTTTGGTTGACTTGAATATGCTACTTGAAAGCCTAGGAGCTGAAGGTCCACAGTTCTGTTCCTTCCATATGGCTCCTCTGCCTGTGCCAGCATGGAGACTCCAGAGAGCTTACTGCACGGGTCAGGGTGGAGTTTTAAGTCTTCGATCCTTACTGGTCTGCCATCATGCTACTGCCAAGGCCTGATGCTGCTAATTTATCATAGATGGGAAGCAGAGTCCTAGATTGCCAAGATCACAGAAGTTCTGGGCTCCTGGGGTCATTATGTTTAGAGAGAACTTCCATTAACTGTTTAGTTATCCTGGATCAAGAGGGAACATAAATCTATGTCATCCTAACATGCATATGGAGACTGATACCTCACCTGAAAACATAACCTGATGCAAGGTAAAGACATGTTAATGAGGCTTCATGTGCCTGGAGGATGGCCATTGGAATCCCTGGTCTTGCTATTTGACAAGATTACTAACAGGCCAGATTTCTATTTGCCAAAAACCTGGGGATGGCTGTGAACTCAGAAATAGACACAGCAGTAAAGGGCACTCCTCTTTGTGTACTGAGAGTAGCATAGTTGTTATAGTGTAGCGCATGGCAAGATGTTTCTCTTCTTTCAAACTGGGAGCTGTGTGCCTGTTCCAACACTAACCACCAGGAGAACAGAGATGAAGAGCCTGGCCTCATACTGATGGGTGGTCTTGGAAGAAGACCAAAGCCAACGCTTGAAGGACTATCCTGGGTAGCCTGGTGGAATGCCTTGGTGTTTTTCTAGACTGAATTTTTTGGACCAACACATACCTTGGATCATGTGCCTCAAGCCTTTGCTATTTGCTCAGTGGATAAAATGTAAAAAGAAGGGCAAAAATATAATATTGTTATTTACACATCTGATAAACTTCCTATTTCTGCTTGGGATGGCTAAGTGGATCAATAGTGTCTCAAGAGAACTCCTTGTGCTATAACACGCTGGGTTGGTAGGGTGTGTTGAAAACTTTGCTATTGGCCTGTCCCCCTGGCCTCTGAGAACTTGGATAGAGACAAGAATTTCCTAGGAATTAGATGCCTTGAGACTGAGACCGCCTTGCCTGGCTTGTGTGGAGTTGGTAGAAAAAGGAGAACGAGTGACCCATGTGGTAATGTGGTGTCTGGAGCAGGAGCATAGACAGAGGAAACCATAAGGAAGCTTCTAGATGGGTGCTTGGAGGGCTGGATGCCCCTTCCTGCCTCTCATGCTGCACAATCAATAGGTGGTGTTCTTGTAGCGTGCAGATGTAGTCTGGAGGTCTAACGGAGTCTAGAACCTAAAGCAGAAAATGAGTCTTCCGAAGGGGAAACCTATCATTGGACGCTCCCTTTCTAGGAGAAAAATGGAGATCAGCCCTGAAAACAGGAAGTAGGATGGGGAACTAGGGTATACATTGTATATATTTGATTTTCCTCGCCAATGGACTCTGGCAATGGCCAACTACAATGCCAGATTTTAAATTTTTTTCCTCCATTGTATTGTCTTTTATGCACCAATAAACTCTTTACCACCAAATATTTATAAGAACACCCTCATTTGATAGTGCTCTGGGGGAATAAGGGACAGAGGTGGTCTTAGGGGCATAGTTTGTCCTTGTCACCTGTTTAGGAAGCCAGTCTTGAAGCCAGGTAAGTCGAGGCAGTAGAGATGGTGTGATACAGAGGTGCGAGGCCAGGCTGGTGAGACATGCACATGTCACCCACAGTAGAGGAAGGGGCACTTGCTGAGGAAAGAGCTGAGTTTCCTGTAAAGCTAGTGACAAATTTCCAATTTCTAACCCCCAGAGAGAAGTTTTTCCTTTTTCTCTCATCCTTAGACAGCAGAACTGAAACCTCATAGGTTGATAGGATGCCCCCCTCAGGTCACCAACTTCCAGTGAAGCAGGCAAGCCAAGGAGCTAGTGAGTCTTGACTCTCAGAGTGAACTGCATCCGAAAAGTCCTTACTTTCCCTGGAATTCTATTTTGTTTTGGGTACCCTAGTTCACTCAATATTGTCCAGCAATTTTGAATCTTTACAGTAAAAAAAAAAAAAAAAATTGGCATGTAAGCAAGTAGTTAAGGGGACATGCCAGTAGAGTATAAATAAATAAGCCTTGGCCAAGCCGGAGAGAGACAATCTATTATTATTTTGTCATTTTGTTCCTCTGAAATAGAGAAGAGCATTTAACCAGAACAAAAGGCTGTGCTCTAAGGGCAAATTAATATTTTTATCTTCCACGGGCTGAAAACTGTCAACAAGCACTGAATGGCAGGAAACCAAGTGAGAACCACTACAACCCTTCATGCTCCAGTGTTGCACGGTACCCAGTCTCATGTACCAGCATCCTCTGTGCCCTCCTTGTCGGGGTTGCCATGATCCTGCTTCCAGCTGGACCCATGGTTGCGCTCAGAACTTGCTGCCGTTCTTCAGTTCAAGCAGGGTTCACTGTACTCTTGCCCACAAAACCAAATAGAAGTGAGCAATGGAAGTCACTGCTTTTTGTTCAGATGGTCTGTGGTAGGGCTACAAGTTGACCCCATATTCACTCTCCCACTTTGTGCACGCTCATAAATTCCCCCAAGAATTTTCTGGGCATGTGGCCATTGAGGACACAGTTTGAACTCCCATGGCTCCCTGGCAGTTCTGCATGGCCATCTGGCAACACTCTGGCCAACGGATTGTGAACACATGTGATGAGTCCATCTTCTAGGTTGTGTCTGTAAATGGGAGCATGCCCTGTTCCCTGTCTCTTTTCATAGAAGTGGGGGGGGGGGTTTGTAAGAAAGCAGTCCCCTAGTGAAACTGGGCAGCAAGATCAAGAAGAACTCGGTTTCTGGTGTGAGTGCCCAGGGGCAGAAATCCTCAGATGTTCTTCTTTCACAGCACAGTGAGTATCTGTAATGAGACTTTTTCACATTGCCTCCAGGCCAAAAGCAATGCACAAAAATTCTGTTTTTTAAGTAGTTGTGTCCAAAATGTTTTTTTTAATTATGCTAATCACTTCAAAACTATTAGAAAACTAATAAATTGAAAGAAAAAATACTCATGTCCATTTTTAATAACGACATCACTTCTGAAGGGGGTGTGTACCTGATGAGTACGGCACAACTTCTAAGACCATAGGTTCGCCCCAGACGACAATACTGTCATTTGGTTTCATCTTGTGAGGGTATCCATCAAAGCCAGCTTTGCACATGTTTGAAGTACCACGAAAAAGAAGATCATGAAGTCTAAAGCTTAAACTCCAAGCTGCCTACAGTGAGCAGTCCCCTCAGCATCTGGCAAATGTCAAGTACCACAGTGTTGTCTTCAAATTTCCTCAATGTTTAGCAGTTACTGTGGTACCCTGCAGTGCACTCGAGCATCGTAGGGAACCGTTGCCATAGGGCAAGCTACACCACCTGTAGACTGCTTCTGCCTCTTAAGAGAAAAATCAACTTCTGTTGTTTTTATGCCACGATAATTTAAAATCTGTAAGAGCAGACGAACATTGATCCTCCCTAATAGACAGTTCAAACTCTTTTAAAAAGGAGTAAAATTATAAGTAGAGGGCTAAGGACGTAGCTCATTGGTAGAGTATTTGCCTAGGAGGTATGACGTCCTGGGTTCACTCCCTAGCACCCTATGAACTGGGTATGATGGCACATGTCATCCAAGCGCTCTGAAGCTAGAAGCTGGAGAATTAGAAGTTCAAGGTCATCCTTGGTTACTCAGCAAATTTGCGGCCAGCTTGTCTTGTATGGGACTCTGAAAGCAATGACTAACTAGTTTCATCTGAAAGTCCCATGAACCTGTGGTCATCTCCCACTTCCTTCCCTGCAGTTACTTTTTGCCCTTTGGCCCAGGACATTTCTCTCAACTGTTTCCCTTTTCTTCCACTTACCATTCTGCTAGCTGCTGGCTGTGAGCCCGCTGCCCTCCATGACTCCTGACGCCTTCCCTTCCAGAATGATGCCTTCGCCCTAGTGGTACCTTGTTGAAGGGCTATAGGTATTTGCGTGGAAAACAGAATGAGCAGCATGGGAACCATTGAAGAGCAGCCACCTCCTCCAACAAGGCCACACCCCCTTGTCCTTCCCGAACAGTCTGCAAACTGGGAACCAAACATATGAGCCTATGGGGTCCATTTTCATTCAAACCACCACAGTCTATTTCATCTAAAGATTCTCATGCTCATCTACTTCTAATCTTCCTTTAGTTTGAAATGTGCCGCTTCACCCTGCTTGGGTGATGAAGGCTGTTGTGGCACCGGAGTTCCTAATCGTCAGCCTTCATCACCTGAGTGGTGATGTAAGCTCCTGGCTCCTGTTCCAACGTCATGCCTGCCTGCCTGCCTGCCTGCCTGCTGCTGTGCTCCCACCGTGATGATCATGGACTCACCCTCTGAAACTTGAAGCGAGCCCCCAGTTAACTGCTTCTTCTATAGGCTGCCTCGGTCATGGTTTCCCTTCACGACAGTACGACAGTAACTAAGACAGAAGCGATACCAGGGCATTGCTGTGGCAGACCTGAAAATGCTGCTTGTTGGCAGAATGTGGACTGTGGATTAGGAAAGTGGTTGAATGATGTAAACAGGACTCAATGGGCCGTTCTGGTAGGAGCATGGGAGACTTTAGGGCTAAGAGCGATGTGGACTGTGGAGGCCCAGCTCAAAGGTTTTTGAGGAAGAACAATAGCAGTTGGGATAGAGACCCTTCTTGTGATAATCTTGGCAGAGAATGTGGCTGCCTTCTGCCCTAGACCAAATAATCTGTCAGAGGCTAAATTGAAGAGTTTTGGACTAATGTCATTGACAGAGGAGATTTTTAAGACAACTTAGTATTGACTGTGTCACATGGTTTTAATGATCACTCTTATGCAGATCTGCAATGTAAAGGAGCAAGTGAGTAGAAAAGAAATACGAAATGTACAATTTGAGAAGAAAAAGAACATCAGGTGCACTGTTGGAGCCAAGTCTTTGTGCTCAAAGAGATGAGAATTTAAGGAAAGGCTTCAGGAGAAATGAAATAAAGGAAGGTGTGCCCTTAGGGTAAGACCCTTCTCAGCTAAGCTTCCAACTTGTGAAAAGCAATGCTTATCAACAAAGGAAATCATCTGGCTTTATCAAGAAAGATAGAGGTATAGAGGGGTTGTGGAACTTCCTCTGTGTTTAAGGAGGAGGCTGAGGCCAGGCACGTGGCAAAGAAGTCCCTGAATGGAAGCTGGAAAAGCCATTGCACAAAGCTGTGAGAGTGAAGCCTGGATTGGGTTGGAAACCCCAAGATGTTGGAGATGCCAGAACCTTGGGATACCTGCTAAAGAGAACTGCAAAAGGGTAAACCAGTCCATGAAAGAGAAGTGAGTTGCAGTCAACAAAGCTGGAAGGGATGGGTGATATGAAGAGCCACCTAATAAGCTCTTTAACACTGGACATAAAGAGATACAGAATTGGGAGTTTACCCTGTTGGGTTTCAGTCTTCCTTTGGTCCAGTATATCCTCACTTTGCCCTTGGAATAATAATGTATATTTTGTGCCATTGTGTTATATGATACTTTGTTTGTGTTCTGACAAATAAAGCTTGCCTGGAGATCAGAGGGCAGAGCTAGCCACTAGTTAACCATAGAGGCTAGGCAGTGGTGGCACACACCTTTAATCCCAGCACTTGGGAGGAGGAAGCAGAAGGTTAAGGAGTTCAAGGCCACCTTGGGCTACACGAGATTAAATCAGTCTAAAAGAGAAACAGAGTGGAAAGTGGTAGTGCATCCCTTTAATCCCAGCACTAGGGAGGTGGAGACAGGAATATAAGGTAGGTAGAGACAGGATTCAGTCTGAGGATTCGTAGAGACAGGATCCCCACACATTCACTGTGAGATTTCGAAGAGGTAAGAAGTGGCTGGCTGCTCTGCTTCTCTGATCTTTCAGCTTTCACCCTGATATCTGACTCTGGGTTTTTATTTAATAAGACGAATTAGGGTCACACTTCACCATAGTATGTTGGAAGTATGTGATCTTTTTTTTTAAATTTTTTTTTATTTTACAAAGAATTAAGAAATTGCCTTGAGTCTCAGTAGAGACTTTGGACTTTGGAACAGTGTTGAGACTGTGAAAGACTATAAGGGCTTTTGAAGTTGGACTGAATGCATTTTGCATTATGATATGGCTACAAGCCTATGGTGGCCAGGGAGTAGAATAGGGTGGTTTGCATGAAAATGGCCTCCCATGGGTGTATATATTTTAATATTTGGTTTCTGCTTGGCAGACTGTTTGGGAAGGGTTAGGAGGTATAACCTTATTGGAGGAGGTGTGTCACTGGCATGGGTTTTAAAATTTCAAAAGCCCATGCCAGGCCCGGTCTTGACCTCTCTCTCTCCTCCTCCTGCCTGCAGATCAGGATGTAAGTTCTCAGCTACTGCTCTAGCACCATGCCTTCTACTTGCCACCATGCTTCCTTCCCACCATGTTGGCAATGGAACCATGCCCTGAAATAGTAAACAAGCCCCTGATGAAATGTTTCTTCTACAGCAGCCTTGGTCACAGTGTCTCATCATAGTAACATAACCGTCACTAAGACACAGGCACTTAAAGCCGAGCTCCCAGGAAGGCCCAACAGCTCTGAGCTTAGAAACAAAGTCCCTTTCTCCCCAGGTCACCTTTTCTAAGGGAAGATGTTGCTATTTCTGCTTGGCTAAGAGAAGCAAGACATGCCCATTCAATGGACTCCTCCCATGAATGAAGACAGTGTCCCAAGTTGAATCCCCGCTCCTGAAGCCTTACAGACAGGTACTCTTCAGTTCTTAAGGCCAATCACAGCAACCACCATGTTCTTTTGAGGTCCAGTAGACCTTGTCTTTTCTGGTTGGCTTCTTCTGTGTGTATGCTAAGAAATTCAATGAGATATCGGCACATCTCCGTGGATTCTGGCTATTAATCCCAAAAGACAAGACTTGGGTGTGTCATCTTCTATGCAGGCTCCAGAAGAAGGGCAACTTGAGTCACTAAAGTAGCTGAGAACCTTCCTCTGTGATTCTATTGGGTCCTCCAGTTTTAGCCTCCAAAACTAAAAGGGAAGACTGCTTTCCCCCCCTTCCGTCATCCCGTCTGAGCTGCCTTCACCTTGCTGGACTGTCCTTGGCAGGATGAGAAAAGACAGAGAGAAATCCACCTGGAGGTGGACAGAGTAATTTCTTTCACTTAGTCAATGAACAGACTGTTCTGTCTTGTACACACATCTTCCCAGAATGTGCAGAGGGTCCTAGTCCGCAGTGGTCATTGGCCAACTGTGGACCCAGAGCCACTTTCATTGATAAAATGACCAAGTTGATGAGTACAAGGCTCAGTCAATAAAAAAATGACCAAGTTAACTTGTGAGCAGTTAACAAGTCAACCTGCAATCTGCTGTAGGGGGCGGGGTAATTGCTGAAATTATAATTCACTTTACACACCATCAGTTCTCTGTTCTGTCACTACAGGAGAGATCTTCCTTCATTTATCCTGGGAGTTGGAGTGGAGAGAAATCACAATAAGACTTTAAAGTTTCTGCCTGCAACTTGAATTTAGGGATTGTTTTGGGACTTGGATTTTTTTTTAACATAAAAGCAACCATAGTTAGTTTTAGTCTAAACTATTTAGCTTAGAATACAATTCCATGCCAAGCTCTGTGGGTCCTTTCAGCTAATCTCTGAGTGTGGAATGGTGTTGGCTATCCTTTACCCTAATTCACCTTATAATTGGAAATTATACTCATGCCTAAGTGATACTCGAATGATTTACAGGAAGCTAGTAAATGGGACAAGGTGTCCATATGTGGATCCCTTCCTGATAGTTGTTTTTTTAATACGCATGTACCTGAGCCCTTGCTTAACACCTTGGCTCTGTTCTGGGTCATAGGGTTTCCAATATCCTGTTTTTGATTCCAGCCTAGCCCTCATAAAAATCACATTTTACCACTGTGTATGTTGTTTTAAATCACATACATTTAGCATGACTGTTTCCAGATCTGTGAAGATCTATGGCACAGCATACAAGAGACAAACAGTGTTTTGTCTTGTCATTTTGATGACTGGGAGAGAAAAATCTGAAACCCAGAAGAGATCCACAGGCAGACTGGCCGGACTTCCTGGGTTTCTTTGAAGTCAAGGTTATTCTTGGGATACAGCCCAGTTGGGTACTCAGGGGTGTCTCCAAGAATTACAGCTCCTTAACTCCTGAAGATAAGTGGGTCAGTTCTTCAACTTGGCAAATGAGTCACCTTCAGGGACTAAACAATCCTAATAAAAGCTCTGGCTGAAATCTAATGACGTAAACGGAGCTGCGAGCCAACTTTATACCAGTGGAATATTTATCCCTGTCTCATATTTGTTGGCAGCACACAGTGCTGAGATCACAGCAAATTCAATAACAAACCCTCTGAGGCAGCTCGAAGCAAGCAAAAACTATTGGCTCCTGGAGCAGGCATCGAGAGACTGCCAGGCTGGCCCCTGGCATGAGGGGCTGGCATTCCTGTCTCAGACTGGGATGGGCAGTGGGTGGGGAAACAGGAAGCACCTCAGTACTTGCGTCCATCTAGAAGAGATTGGTCTTTGCTGGGAGATAAGGCTTTGCTGGGAGACAAGTGTGTGTCCCACCCTGCCCTGATCAGGGACACAGAATTGTGAAAATAAACCATAGTTACTGGATGTGAGGAACTCAGCTGGGCCATAGTCAACTAGTCTTAGAAGAAGAGCAGATTGGGAGAGAACTGTGACTTCATATTAATCCTGAAGAATGTAGTTATTCACAGCCACAGATGTTTCTCTTACGTGGATGCTGTCAGCTTAGGTTTTGATTTCAGAAAATACAATCGACGTTGAGGTTGGGGTGTAGTTTAGTTAATAGAGTGCTTGCCTAGCATGATCGGAGGCCCTGAGTTTGGTCTCTAGTGGTGCATAAACTGGGTGTGTGGTACATGCCTATAGTCTCAGGACTGCGGTTGTGGAAGCAGAGGAATCAGAAGTTGGGCTACTTAGCAAGTCTGAGGCCATCCTGGGATATGAGACCCTGTCTCAACACAACACAACACAACAAAACAAAACAAAACAAAACCCCAGAACAACAACACGCTGCAATTAGACCCTCTGATTCTCTTGAACCGTTTCTGCCCCTGTTTACCCATCTACTTCTCCAGCAAGGATCCCATCAGAGAGGTGAAGTGGGCATGATGGCAGTGCCCATGATGGTGCAGGTCCGAGCCTCCTCCCTTTCCCGCCTCTCACATCTTTTCCTGGTACCAGGCTGGCTCTACCGTCAGACTGAGCAACAGCTGCCAGTCTCTTCTCATGGCACAGTGATGCCATAGTGCTGCTATGGGAGCCAGCCGTTCCAGAATCTTATCCTGCTCTGCCCCACACCCCTAAATTCAAATACCTGTGACAAAGAGGATGAAACCATTCACTCTGTATAAGGCTTCTCTTATGATGCGGTCTTACTTTATAACGCTAGCCTGGGGCTGGAGAGACGGATCAGCAGTTAAGAGTACTTAGTGATCATTAGAGGAACCTAGAGGAGCTGAGTTAAGTTCCCAGCATCCACACTGGGAAGCTCACAACTGTCTATAACGCTAGGGGATCCAGTGCCTCTTGCCTGCAGGTACCTGTCCTCATATGCACATATCCACACACAAACATGTGCATGTACACATAATTAAAAATAAGATAAATACTTTAAATGGGATTGTATTACTCCATGAATGGGTTTAGTGGTGACATCTTCTTCTTTGTGGGACAAAGCTGTTCTACCTTTACCGAAGTATCCTTGGGGGAGGAGACTAGCAACCCTTGGAGAGGAAGAAAGTGGGAGGAAAATGGGAGTTAATTTTGTTCAGGGCTGGCCTGCTGAGTTGATTTGATTGCTAGGCACCCACTTGAAGACAATGATCAGTAAAAGAGCATCTCTCCAACTTAGTGGGAGCCTGTTCAACTTATCAACATGATTCGAGAATGAAGAAGTGAAATGTCCTCTTTCCAAACTCCCCTATGTTAGTTTCTAGGCAGTAAGTACTAGAGTATTAGTGAGTAGCTGGGACTGGTGACCCGGAGGTTCCTAGACTAGATGAAGGTGAGTAGATCCATCCAATCTGTCCATCCATCCATCCCTCCATCCCTCCATCCCTCCATCCCTCACTCCATCCATCCATCCATCCATCCATCTATCCATCCATCTAACTATGGTGGTTTGAATGAAAAATGTCCCCCATAGGCTCAGATATTTAACACTTGGTCCCCAGCTGGTGGGACTATTTAGGGAGGTTTAGGAGGTGCGGCCTTGCTGGATGAAGTATGTCCCTGGAAGTGGCCTTTGAGAGTAGCTTTGTTATGTCCAGTTCTTTCTTTCAGCTTCCTGCTCCCGTTGCCATGCCTACAACTTGCTGCCTTGCCTCTCTGCCATGGTGGCCTCTTATTTCTCTTAAGCCTTAAGCCAAAATAAACATAAGTCAGATTTGGTGGTGGTGCCGAATCACAGCAACAGGAAAGGAACTAATATGCCATCTGTTCACCCACCCATCCAATCTTCCTGCTGGTGTGCTCATCTCTACCTCCAGTTATAACCTGAAACGGGCCATGGTGGGAATGTGAATACCATGAAAATGGTATTGGTGACAACCATTGCAAATAAAGACTTGGTTGTGAAGACCTGGATATTAAACAGTTACCAAGCCCATCACTGGGCTAGTCGATCTACTTCTTCTGCCAATCTGTCTATCTATCTATCTATCTATCTATCTATCTATCTATCTATCTATCTGTCTATCCATTTTCCCATTGTTCATCCATTCATCTATCCATCTACTTACTTCTCTATCTACACATTTATGTATCTCTATATATACTTCTCTATATATGCACATATGGATGGATGTATCTGTCTATATATCCAATCAACACATATGAATTAGGCACCCTGGACACGCAAGCATTCTGATGTTCTTCTGTCCTTCACATTTCACTTTGGGGCCTGAATATCTGCCAGACTCTAGCTGTGAAAGAACATGAGGATGGCATTTATCGATTCCTTTATGACATCCCAGGAGGTGTTTCTGTCCCAGTTGAGATGATAAACTATTTGATTCCTGGCACACAGAGTAGTCCTGCCTGCACAGGCAAGCCCTGGCCACTTTTCCTGACCTTCACATTAGATAAACTTTGCCCCAGGACAACTGGTAACCAGCAGCAGTGTGCAAAGATAGGGGTAGGTTGGGGTCACCTCATTGTGGTCTGGGGAGAGGGGATGTCAGGCTGAGTTCCTCCTTCCCTCTCTGCCTTTGGCTTATCTTCACTTTTGGCTCCTGCTCCGCTGCACCCCTCCACGTTGATTGTGTTGACCTGCCTCTTTCCTCATGTCTTATCCACCTGCTCTACTCCATGAGGTAATAAGAATACCACGTGACTGAGAAAAATTGCAAGCTATTTTTAGAGAAAAAAAATTACATTGCCAGCTGAGGTTTTGGTGATTTAAGGGGTGTGGTTTGTCTGGAGTTTCCCACGATTTTCTATTCTTTCTGTTGATCTGGTTGCAAATTTTCTAAAACCAGAGTTTCCTTTAGATAGGCAGAACTCTCACATAGCCTTGTCACACTCAGACATTAAATAGGATTTCTTAAGTGAGGAAAGTCCCTTCACACATCATCGCTGTACTGGGATGGTTATCACATGTCCAACCTAGACAGCATATTTAACTTCCAGAGGCAGATGGTACAATTAACAGGTTTTCCAGCTGGGTGTCTTTCAGTCTTGGTTCTAGAAAATTCTAGGCACCCAAAACCAAGAGGAAAAGAGACAAAGAGACCCAGGAGGGATTACAACTGTCCTGTGGGGGAGCATTTTTCTTTGGTTCCTGAAAACCCAGAGTTCTTTATTTCTCCAACTGAACTTCATTAGCATCAAGCTCAGCCCAAGAAACCAAACTACAATGGATGAGGCGTTTCTTCAGTACAAGACCTGAGTTCTCTGAATGTGCCAAGTGCTGGGTTTACACAGGTGAATGAGACCTTTGTTTGTCCTCCAGGAATTCACAATCTATTTAAGGAAAACAAAATGTAAAAGGAAAGATCATTGGCAATGCTCAGGACCTACTTTATTCATTCACCTAAGAACTTTCTGAGTCTTTATTAGGTGCCTGTGGTAGTTTGAATGTGACACCCCCCCCCCAATCTCATAGGGAGTGGCACCATTAGGAGGTGTGGCTTTGTTGGAGTGGATTTGGCCTTGTTAGAGGAAGTGTGTCACTGTGGGGGCAGGCTTTGAGGTTTCCTATGCTCAAGATACCACCTAGTGTCTGAATCTACTTCCTGTTGCCTGAAAGATGTAGAACTCTCAGTTACACCGCCATGCTCCTTATGGTGATAATGAACTGAACCCTCTGAAACTATAAGCAAGCCACCCCAATGAAATGTTTTCATTTATAAGACTTGCCGTGGTCATGGTGTCTCTTCACAGCAATAAAAACCCTAATGAAGACAGTGCCCAATACTGTTTTTTTTTAAAATATTTATTTATTTATTATGTATACAGCAAGTATGACTGCAGGTCAGAAGAGGGCACCAGATCTCATTACAGATGGTTGTGAGCCGTCATGTGGTTGCTGGGAACTGAACTCAGGACCTCTGGTAGAGCAATCAATGCTCTTAACCTCTGAGCCATCTCTCCAGCCCCGCCCAATACTGTTTTAAGTGCTGGGGATTCAGGGACAGAAAAGATAGATGTGGCTTCTCCGCAGAATGTCCCATTCCAGTGGAGCAAACACTTTATAAGACAACCATGCAGGGCTGGAGAGATGGCTCAGAGGTGAAGAGCACTGGCTGCTATTCCTGAGAACCTGAATTCAGTTCCCAACTGTGTTAGTCAGTGTTCCGTTGCTGTGAAGAGACACCATGACCACTGCAACTCTTATAGAAGAAAGCGTTTAACCGGGGCTGGCTTACAGTTTCAGAGGTTGCATTCGTTGCCATCATGGTGGGTAACGTGGAGACAGGCAGGCAGACATGATGCTGAGGAAAGCGGCTGAGAGTTCTGCAACCGGGTCTGCAGGCAGCAGGAAGAGAGAGACTCTGGGCTGGGAACGGGCTTTTTGAAACCTCCAAGCCCATCCCCAGTGACACACTTCCTCCAACGAGGCCACACCTCCTAATCCTTCAAATAGCGCCATTCCCTGGTGACCAAGTATTCTAATCTATGAGTCTGTGGAGGGCATTCTCATTTAAACCATCACACCAACACAGCCCACAACTGCAAGTAAGTCCAGTTGCAGGAGATCCGATGCCTCTGATGGCCAAAGATACCTGCATATATGTGTGCATGCACACACAAATACCTGCACGCATACACAATTAAAAATAAAAATAGATATTTAATAATCAACCCCCCATCGTGCTGACAGTATGATGCTTTCTCTACAAGTTAAACATGGAACCACATTAAGCTCCAGCCATTCCATTTCCAGGAATGTAACCAAAAGATCAAAAGGCAGGGATTCAAAGAGTAATCTATGCACTTATGTTCATAGCAGCAACATTAGGCAGGATAGCCCAAAGGCAGAAGCCACTGTCTAGTAACGCATGAACTGGCAAATAAAATGTGGTACATTCATGCACTGGAATATTGTGGCATTGACTTAAAAAAATGTAGTACTGTGACGAAGGTTGGGACCTCACACATGCTAGGCAAGTGCTCTCCAAAGAGCCGTAGCCACAGCCCTTTCAGTAAGTTTTATTTTTATGTAAAGTCACACTAAGTTGCCCAGCATGGCAATTGAATTTGCCATCCTCTAACCTTAGCCCCCTGGGTAGCTGGTGTTGTGGGTGTGCATTACCATGTCCATCACTTACATGCTCTTTACCAAGTTTTCCCAAAACTATATGACAAGACACTGACTTTGTTACAATCCATCCATCTTTTTCAGATTTCCCATTTATTTATACATCTGTGTATATGTGTGTCCATACACGTGTATTATGCTCTACACCATTTATCACTGTGTAGATCTGTGTACATTTTCACAGTCAGGATGCCTACAATTCCAGCACTGTGAAGATCCTTACGTTGCCCATTCACAAGCACCCCACTTTATGTGCTGATTCCCCATCCCATCCCTGTCCGATAGCAAAACTTTGTCTTTGCAAAATGTTCCGTAAATGGATGTGTACAGTTTATCTTTCTTAGCTACACCTTTGCACTCACTAGCTCTAACAGAGCCCAGCTCTATCATCTGGCTTTTGCTAACATCTTTGTAGTCTCACCCTTTTCTCCTTGCCTTTTGTCCCTATCTGGGGAAGCTGAGAAGGAAGCCAGAGTTCTCCTTCCTCATCCATGTGAGCCCCTGCCCCAGCCCCTCACCACAATAAAAAAACCCACGCCATTTCCTCTCTCTGACTCTCAAGCCATTTGGGGGTTTTCTTGGGAAGCCTGCCCAGCTGTCTGCTGGGAACGTCATTGTGCAAGCAATTAACCTCTTGTTCCCTCCTGACAGAATGTGGCATCATCAAGCATGGGCACTTGAGCTACCCTTCATGTGGGAGGCCGCCCTACTGCTGTAGGATGGCTGTAAGCAGCCTGGCTCCCTAAGTTGTCATCCAAGTGATTACGCATGTCAGTTGCTGAGTGGATTCCATGGTATGTTTAACCATTTGCCTGCTGAAGGACATGTTCGTCTTTTAAAAGCTTTTAGCTTCTGTGTCAAAGCAGCTGTGAACTTCAAGCCCAGGTCTTTATAAGAACATAGGTTTTCATTTCTCTGGGGTAAATATGTAAGAACACAATTCATGTATCACCCAGTGACCATGTTTGCACCCTATCATGTGCCTTTTTATAAAATTACATTTGTTTTTTTCTTTATTTATTGTGTGAGGGATCAGAGGACGGACAACTTGCAAGAGTCATCTCTCTCCTTCCATCATGTGGGTCCCAAGAATTGAACTCAGGTTGCCAATCTTGGCAATAAGTGTCCTTTACTTGTTAAAGCCATATTGCTAGCCTGATGTGTTTATTTAAATGCATATATTTCAAGAAATTGCAGCATTATTTCCAGGGCAGCACTATTTGATGTCCCTTTCAGTGATAGGTGAGGGTTCCTTGCATCCTCACCAGCATCTGGGTTTTGTTGCTGTTTCTATTTCAGCCTGTTTCAATGTGTGTATAATGTCTCGGTTTAAATCATATTCCTGTAATGAGTAATAGAATTGAACACTTCTTCACATGTTTATTTGTCCTCTGTGTATCTTCTTCGGTAAACTATCTCTTCATAATTTTGAGCTATATTTTCTTCCTTCTTTTCTTCCCTTCCTTCTTTCCTTCCTTCCTTCCTTCCTTCCTTCCTTCCTTCCTTCCTTCCTTC
>CABHPP010148305.1:16886-67719 GCA_902168425.1 Peromyscus attwateri
TTCCTTCCTTCCTTCCTTCCTTCCTTCCTTCCTTCCTTCCTTCCTTCCTTCCTTTCTTTCTTGCTTTCCCTCCCTCTTTCTTTCTTAAGTGCTGAAACTTGAACCTAATCTTGTCAATAAATAAACTTTCCAAGAGCTTTCATCTAGAGTGAGTCTAATACTCTGTGGTTTACCAAAACATGGGCTACCTTACCACGGCTGAACATGTTGCTTCCTTGCTCTGGAAAACAGTCAGCAAAAGCTTGAGCAAGTGATTTGGTGGGACCCGAGGGCCGGTCATGGTTTATGCTGTTGGATACTCTACAGAGCAGATGGAATATGATTTACACGTATTGCTTATGGTTTGGCCAAGAACAGAGGTTCATATGCTTTCTTTCTTGGCCATGTTTTCAAGCATGTACAGAGAAATTATTTGCTTAATAGTGTTACTCTGGTATATTATCAGAGTATATCAATTAGAAATGCTTACTAGTTAGCCCTGTGTCTACCAATAGAAGAATATGACCTTTGAGGTATGCTAGCATTCTAAGTTGTAGTCCAGAGTGGACAATGGGAAAACGCTAATTGAGGAGGACTAGTCTCTCTTGCTAGACTGACTCAGTACTTCAGCAGCTACCTTATCAGGCACACAAACTTCTACACTGTCTGGTCCTTTCTTTTGAAAATGAAGGGACCATGTTTTGGTTGAATTAACAGCTATTGGGGCTGATTTCCAGGCCACCCTCTGCCCTAATCCAGAGTGAAATAGATGAATGATTCAGAACCATCCCACATAGATCTGGCTCCTCCAGCTTCAGCCTTCGATTTACCTTCTTCCACTTAACATTGGTCCCATAACCTTTTCTTGCTTTCTGGGTGTTGAGAGGTCTGTCAGTCCCTGTCTGCTTCCGTCCGGATTACACGTGCTTCCCCAAGAGAGATGTGTTATAAGTAAACACATCCCACTAGGTTTGTAGTGTCTTCCTGCTGCCATTTGAGCCTCTTCTAGGTAGTCCTAAGCCTGATGATGCCTTGGCCTCCCCAATGGAAAGCTCCACTCCTGTGCTCTGTTCTAGACTTAGAGAGAAGCGTTACCGTTCCCTGAAGTACGGCTTGGATCCTTCAGTCCAAAGCATTGGGCGGTTGCCCTCGAAGTCCCCTGCAGGTTTCAATGTATCCAGGTGCTCAGTGTCATTTTCCAGGCACTCTTGGTGACTTCCCATTGTTCCACGTGCCTACTATTAGTGTCTCACCTATGACACAAAGAATCAGCTTGATTATCAGAGATATTCATCACTGGGAGCCACTGGAAATCAAGGTTCTGCTTGAACTCGTTCTGTCCATTGTTACTTATTATTGTCACAAGACATTCCTAATATGGACCCTGAGATTGTGGCTTTGGAAGAGGGCAATCAAGGATATTTCTGAGATTTTGCTCTTAGACGCTGATATTTTGTTTTAATTTTTTTATACTTTTGTTATGTACTTTTATGGAGGTATATTTTATGTACTTTTAATAGGGTATATTACTTGTACAAAGTGATGAGCTTGTTATGACATTTTTAATGCATCCATATGACCCATTTTGATCATACTCTCCCCTCCCACTCCCCAATTACTCTCTCATCCAGCTGCGGCCTCTTCTCTGGTTCCTTTCCATTTCTCAAATAGTCCCCTTTTATTTCATGTCTACCTTCCTTCCGTTCCTTCTTTCTTTCTTAAATATAGATTACATGTATGAAAGAAAACATGGAATATTAGCTTTTAGGAGTCTCACTTATTCTGCTTAATAATGATCTCTGGTTCCGTCCACCTTGTTGAAAATGATGTGATTTTGTTCTAATTTATGGATGAATAAAACTCCCGTCGTGTATGCACACCACATTGTCTTTATGCACTCATCTGTTGGTAGGTAGACTAATTCCACACCTTGGCTAATGTGACTAATGTAATAAAGACAGGTGTGTAGGGATCTCTGTGGTGTGCTGACCCAGATTCCTTAAGGAATATAGTGATGTATCCAGATTGTGATTGCGATAGTTAGTGCTAACTGTCAACTTGACAAATCTAGAGTCTCTTGGGAGGCAGACTGTCCTTTGAGTGTGCCTATAGGGGATTATCTTGATTATCTTAGCTGCTGTGGGAAGACATGCCCACTGTGGGCAGCACCAGTCCCCGGGCAGGGAAAACTGGCATATATAAGAGTGAAGAGATTGAGTTGAGCGCTGTGTGTATACATTAAGTCGCTTCTCACTGCTTTTGACCATGGCTGTAATGTGACGGGCAGCTCTAAGTTCCTGCCATGCTAACTTCCCTGCAATGATGGGCTGGCTGCAACCCAGAACTGAGAACTGAATAAACCCATTCTCCCTTAAGTTGCTTCTGTCAGGGGATTTTATCACAGCAACAGAAATGAAACTAAGACAGAAATAGTTCCATTGTGAGCTTTCCGAGGAACTTTGATACTGATTTCATAAGGGCTAGACTGATGTACATACCCACCAACTTTTTTTTTTTCTGGATTTGGCTTATTTTTTGTTTCTATTTTTTAAAAAATACTGTATTCTTTGAGAATTTCACACATGCATGCAATGCATTTTGATTATATTCTCCTCCTAAGTCTATCCCCTCAATTTCATACCCTCTTAAAAAAATAACAAACTGAGTCCAATTTGTATTGCCCATCTATGCATGGGCATGAGACCATCTGCTGGAGCATTGTTAACAGTGTGCCAGGGACCAAACCCTAAAAGTCAACTGAATGTCTTTCCCCAGCAGCAATCAACTATCTCTAGCTCCTTAGCTAGGGGATGGGAACTCATAAGCCCCACCTCCATGTCGGAATGGTGACTGGCTTGATCTTGTGAAGGTCTTGTGCAGCTGTGAATTCATGAGTGCAGCCACTCCGTCCTGTCTAGAAGACATTTCACCCAAGTCCTCCCTGACATGTGGCTCTTAGAATCTTTCTGTCACCTTTCCTTGACATTCCTTGAGCACTGGGGAGAGGGAGCATGATATAGATGTCCTGTTTGTGGCTGAGTATTCCACAGACATTTATTCTCTGTCCTCTACCAGTTGTGAGTTTTAGCTGCATTAACGGCCATCCACAGTCAACCAGCAATGTATAAGTGCCCACACCCCTCCTCACCAATGTTTGTTGCTGGCTTTATGAGAGCAGTCACTTTGGCTGGAGTGGCATGAAACTCAATAGTTTTGATTTGTCTTTCTCTGATGACCAAGGATCTTGAATCTTTGTGTGGTTTTTGTTTGTTATTGTTTTATAATTTTTGAGATTGGGAAGGCTCTTGCTATGGAGACCAGGCTGGACTTGAACTCAGGATCCTCCTGTCTTAGGCTCCCCGAGTGTAGAGATTACACACCATTGACTTTTTTTTTTTTTTTTTTTTTTTTTTTTTTTAGTTTTTTGAGACAGGGTTTCTCTGTGTAGCTTTGCGCCTTTCCTGGAACTCACTCTGTAGCCCAGGCTGGCCTCGAACTTGCAGAGATCCGCCTGCCTCTGCCTCCCGAGTGCTGGGATTAAAGGCGTGCGCCACCACCGCCCGGCACCATTGACTTTTTTTTGTGTATACTTTTTGACCATTTGTAGCTCTTTTGAGAACTATCCCATTCATTCGGTCATTTATTGATTGGATTATTTGTTTTTTTTGGTGTTTGACCTTTAGAGTTCTTTGTGTATACTAGGTCAATGCCTTGCTGATTGAATAACTGGCAAAGATTTTTTTCCCTTTCTGTAGGTCATATCTAAATATGCAAGGGAGCTGTGGATTTTCAAATAAGGACATCTACTGGCAAATGTTTACATTGGGCATGAATACCAGAAAAATAAAAAGTCCAATTAATTTCAAAGCTGCAGGAAACACACAATTGATCTCTGCACCCACAGGTCCCTCCTCCTCATTCTTCAGTGTAATGGAAGCCACAGCAAAGGTGGTCTGGTACAGTTGTTTTACCGGGGCAAACACTGACTGAGGAGATGGTAATAAGAAGTAGCCTAAGGTTATGTTTTATAGGCACTGACACTTTCCAACCAGCATCCCTCAGTGAATTCCCACCGTCACTCAGGCACTGAATTCCTTAATGTGGAAAATTGAATTCAGGCTTATTATCAAATGTCTTTTCTCTTCCATATCTCCTTGTACCTCCACCTTAAAGTATCCAGTTGTGGTTGTTTGAATGGGAGCATCACATAATCTGTGCTGGGCATTGTCTTACACACTATTTTAATCTTTACAATACACACCCCACACAAGGGTGAAATAGAAATAGGTAGCTCTCTCTCTCTCTCTCTCTCTCTCTCTCTCTCTCTCTCTCTCTCTCCCCCTCTCCCTCTCCCTCTCCCTCTCCCTCTCTCTCTCTCCTTCCACATTTCTCAAATAACTATTTGGGTTTACTAGCGAAGACCTTTATCATAAATGATTTTTAGTCTGGTCTGTTAGAGCATCAGGTAGAACTTGTTTGAAAACAATTGCTTCTTATAGTTTTTATTCAATGCTTCCTATCACATGTCCCCGGTCTCCCCAGACTTCCAGGCTGCTGTCTATACTGTTTTCCTTGGTTGATTGCCTAGGAAGCATTCCCTCCCCCACTTTAAAACTCAGCTGGAGTCATCTCTGTGAGGTATTCTGTCCTTGTCCTCTTGTGTCTTAGTCTGATAGGCTTAGCCCCTCCCTCCCACACAGTAGTATCCCCTGTGCAGACTTCTATTAGAGGCGATATATATCACAATTTGTGCTTTGGTCTGAAGAAATCTTAACAGAGCTGTTATTTGTTTTTTAAGCAGTTCTGAATATACAATGCCCTTCTGAATATACCCCTCATTCAGGCTGCAACCAGATGTTTCCAGAGTCTCGTGAAGAATGCACAGCTGGGATTGGGAGATGGCTCCGTGGACAAAATGCACGCTGTGTAACCATGAGGACCTGAGCTCAGTTCCCCAGAACCCAGGTAAGAACCAGGCATAGTCATGTACATCTGAAATACTAGCTATGGGACGGCAGAGGGACTTTCTGGCTAGCCAGTCTAGCTGAACCATGAGCTCCAGGGTCAGCGAAAGACTGCATCTCAGAAAAATAATGTGGAGAGCTACAGAAGAAGACAAGTATTGTCAGTCTCCGGACGTCTATGTGTGCGCATGCATGTATGCATACACACACATGCACGCACACACGTGCACACACAGAATGGAGGCAAAACACAGCTAATATAACTCTATGTTTTCTAATTAACACAGTTAATGTCAGAATTGGTTTTGTTATTGCTGAAATTAGAGGAATGTTGATTAGCACAAAGAAAGTCAGAGATGAGATCTGATGAGTTAAAACAAAACAAAAAATGAGCTAAGTGGACTAGTAAAATAGTTTCCAGCAGTGGTTCTTAACCTTCCTAATGCTGCTACTCTTTAATACAGTTCCCCATGTTGTGCCGACCCCCAACCATCAAATTATTTTCATTACTGCTTCATAACTGCAATTTTGCTATTGTTATGAATCATAATGTAAATATCTGATATGCAGGATGTCTGATGTGAGATCCCTATAAAAAGGGTCCTTTGACACCCCCCCCCCAACTCAACCCACAGGTTGAGAACTGCTGGTTTAGAGGCTCTTAACTCTTGTATGAAGAGGACATCCACCTTGAATTATAACCTACACCCTTTGAATGGTCTCTGCCCTCTGGAGTCCAGCCACGAATGCTGCAGGATTCTGGTTGCTTCACACGATTGCCGCACTAGCCACAGACTCTTGTGTCCTGGGTACTGTCTGAGAGACACGTGCGTGCACACTTGGATAGAATAGTTGACCTATTTTTTTATGGTTTACTAATACCTATTTAGTTAGCAAGTCATGTCTGGGTGGCAGCATCTGCCCCGCTTGTTTTATTAGAACCCTCAATACATCTTCACAGAAGAGATGCTTATAGTCTTGGCTTAATAATTCCTCCATGGCTACCATTTGCATATGTTGTCCCTGCCACACATCAATTTCAGACCCACTAGAGTAGGTGGGACTGAATTTTGTCTTGTGGAATCGCTGTGAGTGGAAGTCATCTACAAAACAGAGTCTAACTGCTGAAAGGCCAGCCTTTCAGAGGACAGGACATAGCACCCCTGAAGTCAGAAAACGCGATCCATGGCTGTCACATCTCCCATGGTGCTGTCACTCCCCGTGCCTATGCCAACAGCAGCCGCCGCCGCCGCCGCCACAGAACAGAACCATAAATACACATCATTAACGTCCACGAAGACCTCATTTCCTGAACCATGCAAAGCTGAAGCCGGCCACCTGCTTTGAATGGCCTGATATGCTCATTTCAAATGCAAACGCCTCATGGCGTTCAGGCCTCTTACACTGGCACCTGTTCTTATGGGGCCCGGGAGTCTATGTTCGAGTCTTCCAAGTGGTTTTTAGCTAGTTAATAACAAACTAATGGTGTGGGGGTGCAGATAAAAAAAGCTGCAATTACATAACTATTCACGCTGATTATGAAAAGTCATTTCAACTGCAGAAACATGAAAACACAGCAGAAATGTGCACAATACAGTCAGGGAAAAACACTATCACATCTCTCTAGAAAACACACTTATAACTTATCCAGGCCCTGGCTGCCCCATGGGAAATGTAGGGGTCTCATTCCGTTCTGAGATGAGCCAATCTAAGCTACCTGGTAGAAGTCTTTCCAGGGCCCTTCAAATGACATCGTGCTGGGTTTATCTCTTGGTCTCAGACTTAACCCCTTTAGCCCAAGTTCATTGGAGACTGACATGCTCTCTGCATAGTAAGAGCAAAATACTGAGGCCTGGAATAAGAGGAGAGGACCTCATGAAAGCACCCCTCTAAGAAATGCAGTGGCTAGGACAAACAGCAGTGTTCAACTCCTGCTCTCCATCAACGGACTCACAGAATCACCAGCCTCTTTTCCACCCACTCCAGCTCTCAGCGTTCTCACAGATGAATCCCTGACCCAGACAGTTGCTTTCCCTTAAAGCCCATAAAGGCCAGAAGAACAAAGCCATGAGGATTGTTCTAGAAAATGTTCCTTTAAAAAAAAAAAAAAAAAAAAAAAAACAGGGTAAGTGTAGTGAACTTCTTCATGGGGAAAATAGTTCATGACTCCAGTTCTGTTATTCTTCTGGCCAGTCAGTGACCTCCTGAGGACGGGACACCATGCACACAAAGATGCCAAGGGCCAGGCGGGGCGGGGACGTTCTCAGGGACACAGACAATAAGGTTCCCACTCTTAAAAGATCTAGTCTAAGAGACAAAAGGATACCACAAACAAGCCCACGACACTCCACAGGGAACCTTAGGAGAATTTGTTCCCATCTCCAGTTTTACTGTTAACAGCTGTGACTCACGGTTGGGTAGAGTCCACCTTGGGGGAAATGGCAGAGGAGAGACCTTCCTTATACAGGGAAGTGGAGGATCATGGGTAGCACTTCAGGGTTAGCGTCTGGATCCACATGAAGACAGCAACAGGAGACATGCAATCCAGCGTGGCAGGCAGGGGCAGAGGACTGTTGGCTAGGATGCTCTCTTGGTATCCTTTTTTCAGATAGTCCCTTCTTTACCTCTCATCGGGTACGTCAAGCAACACTTCTTCACATGGGGTTGAAAATAAAATAATGCTTCACACGTGGTACGAGAAGACATTGGATAAATAGGCAGTTGCCCTCCGGCATAGAGTGAATAAATGTAAGCTTGTTGAGAGAAGAGGTTGAGGTCATCATAACAGAAATGGGAACCTCAGATGTTTACATTTTTCACTGCTTCTCCAGGAGATTAATTCATCCCACCACACAGAAACTCTTGGGAATGGAATACATCGGAGGAAACACCCTCCCTTATAATTTAGAATGTGTGTTAAAGATAATAAGTAAAAAGACATGCATGTTAGTGCCTATCAAAGGACATAACAATTTATACTATCCCCCCATAAGCAAATCGTAATGAGTTGGAATTCAATGTCTAAAGAGTGAAGCATCTCTCAATTTGAAACACACTGGCCCACTGCCAATCAGTGCAGGTGCTAACCTTGAGCAGCGAAAATGCTCAAGCCTAGACAAGTTTCAATGAATTGGGTGATAACGCCAAATGGCCTCAGACCTTCCAAGATAACCATGAGGAGAAAGCAAAGGTGAAAAGCCACCCCCAGGGAGATATATATAAACAACAGCAATACAATCTGTATTGTATAGATTGTATTGCTATTGTTTATGTAGGTAATTCCTAATGTTAGCCATTAAAATTAAACCGACTCTCATTTGGCAAGCGCTTTATGTGTTAGGGTGCAATAGACTTTGCATAATCCACTTGTGATTTCTGTTTTTCCAGATAGAGAACAGAAGAAAACTTTGTTCTTCATTTTGTCCCCTTCCGTTTCATAGAGGGGTGTACTTCCGGTCAGGGAGGAAGAGGTTGCATTCAATGACCAGGGTAGATTTAGCAAGTGACTGTTGGCTGATGTGTAGGTGGAAGAAACTCTGGAAATGGAGTGCTGGGCTAATATTAGCATAGCTGACCTTACATTTAGTCTGGAGCTTTCTGGAGTGGAAGAATGACCAGGCTCGAAAGAGTCTCACGCGGAGGAAACTACCCAGAGAGAGAATGGAGACTTCCACTTCGGCCAGAAGCCCCAGCTGACTTTATGGGAAATGAATCGGGGGCATAAATACGCAGGTACCGTTTTCTCTTTTCCTTTGGCCAAATCCATCCAGAAGGAAGTAGGGAGGAGAGAAGCCCACCATTGTAGCTCATCCCCCGAGGCAGAGAGCAACACAGAGAGACAGTCTGGCGAACAAACAGCGTCTGGCAGGAGAGCAGCCATGTTTCCCTGCTTCCTGTTCTGCCAAGATGTATGCTGGGAAGACCAGCTGCATAATTCTGTTACCACAGAGCAGCCTGCCACCATGCCTTCCCTTGTATAAGGGACTGTACCCCCTCGCTCACAATTGAAAGACTACCTTGACTATCAGAAGACACATTGGAATTTTTCACAGTGATGGGACTGTTCAAGAGTATGGACTTTTGGAGTTGGATTGGCTGAATTTGCATCATAAGACAGCCATGAGACTGTGGGGGTCAGGGATGGGAGCTTATGGTTTGAATGTGAAATGTCCCTTTAAGGTTCATGGGCTTAAACACTCTGGTCCCCAACCGGTGGCTCTGTTTTGGAAAGTTGTAGAACCTTTAGAAGGTGAAGCCTCACCACAGGAAGTGGGTCACTGGGGGCAAGCCTTGAGATTTTATAGCCAAGTCCACTTCCTGTCCATTTTATGCTTCCTGTTCTGTAATAATGTGAGATGGAGTGTCCCAGCTGCACACTTCTGTTACCATGGAGATGCCTGCAGCCATGAATTTCCCCTCAATAGGCTATCTCCCCTCAATCTGTAAGTCAAAACTAAGCCCTTTGACTTTTTCAAAAAGACCAAAACCTATGCTGAGGTAGAAGATGGGACAGGCGAGGAAAGAAGAGCTAGGTTGGGCACAACAGTGACCCTGTGGCCCTGGCACTCAAGAGGCTGCAGGACAGTGGTACAGGGCTACAAAGTGAGCTCTAGGCCAGTCAGGGCTGCACAGTGAAACTCTGCCTTTAAAAACTAGAAATTGGTTAATGTATTATCAGATGGGGCTCCCATAACAAAATACCACACTCTGTGTAGCTTTAAAAATATAAACTGTATTTCTCACAGTTCTGGAAATTAGAAGTGCAGGACCGAGGAGTGGTGGTTTGGAATAAAATGGCCCCCAAAGGAAGTGGGGCTATTAGGAGGTGTGACCTTGTTGGACGAAGTGTGTCACTATGGAAGCGGGCTTAGAGGTCTCATAATGCTCAAGATACCACCCAATGTCTCAGTCTGCTTCCTGTTGCCTTCTGATCAAGATGTAGCCAGCACCACATCTGCCTGCATGCTATCATGCTCCCCGCCATGACGATAATGGACTAAACTTTGAACTGTAGCCACCCCAATTAAATGTTTCCTTTTGTAAGAGTTGCTATGGTGATGGTGTCTCTTCACAGCAACAGAAACCCTAAGACACCAAGTATCAGCAGGTTTGGTTTGCCTTTCTTACTGTGTCCCCAGGTGGCTACTCCTCTATAAGCATGCACCCCTGATATCCAGTCATACAGAATTGGAACCTCACTCACTCTGTTACCTCATCGAACTATAATTACCTTTTCCAAGGTCCTCGCTCCCAAGACAGTCACATTGGAATTTGGAAAGAAGCTATACAATTCAGTCCATAATAACAGTTGGCTGGAGAGTTTACACCACTAATGAGCCCTTTAAATAATTGCAGTATGTAGGTAATTGGAGTAGACCACCGAGCTCCCCAAAGCACCCCCTTTTTAATTTGATTACTACAACAATATTTCACCCAATCCCCTTTTCTTGATATTGGACATTTATTTCTGCCCATCTGTCTCTAGAGACCCCAAGACCCACACTCTGACCTTGGCCATTGATTTGCAGACACCACACCCAGAGAACTTGACTCTAACCTGGACCTTCATTCAATCGGTGAATGACTCTGTCTTCTTTCCAGCATCAAAAAGCCACAGTCTCTTTTTCTGAATCTGGGGAGTTGGGTTCCTACCACTGAGTCCTCCAGCCCAGACTAGTTCTAAGTAGAGACAGAAGGCATTTATTTGTGGGAATTGTGATCTAGAGACATAGTCGTGGGAAAAACATTATAAATGTTATTCTTAGTTGAGCCTAGTTTTTTTTTTCTTTTCTTTTTTTTTTTTTTTTTTTTTTTTTTTGTTTCGTTTTGTTTTTTAAATAGCAGTTAGCTCCCATCTGTCCTATATGGATCTACCCCTGGATAGTTCTGTGGTGTCAGGGAAAGGGACACAGCACTCTGTGTTAGGGATCAGCAAGCCATCATTCTGTGCCTTAACAAGGTCATTTAGGAAGAAATCAAGAACAACGTCACTGTTCACAAAGAAAAGGAAAGCCATGGCTCAATGTGGCATTCACAGGCCGTTCAGGTATCAGAGAAGGGTTAACAGCTGAGCCCTCCGGCTGCTCATTAAGCCATCCTCATTCCTGATGAGATGGGTGGGCTGAAGCCAGGATGCCCAGGAGACAAGAGCTGCTTAGTGTGGCCTCTAATAAAATGCCTTGAATACGTTGCCTCGGAGGCTGTAGACAGCTACTGTGCTAAATTATTCATCCTGACTTTTACTGGGTACCTTCCTCCCATTTCAATTACTTGGGATTTTTATAGAAAATTGGCTGTGGGAATTTGACCCCTCCAACTGCCTGGTAATAATCTGGCCTGAAGAGCAAACACAGCATGGGTTAGTTCTGGGGCAAGCAGAGCATTCTCAGAAGGACTTGAGAGGAGCTGCCCTGGGCTGCACAGACAGCTAGAAATCCGTCTCCAAAAAAAATGATGATATCTATTTGCGAGAATCTGTGCTATTTATGTTGTAGTGGGAAACGTCAGAAATATCACTCATACCAAGATTTGAAGCCAGTTTGTTTAAAATAGCAAACCAGCCTTGTTATAAATGCTTTGACCGCTAACTGGTGGGCCTATGAAGGCGGCACCGTTGAAGATCTGTATCAAAATATAAATAAGTATTTTTCGAAGGAGGCTCTTGTAGCCCTAGCATTTCACGTGTGATTCTCTTGTTAGAGGCACCTGAGTGCTAGGACGACAGTTGAGGAAGTCTCGTTGTGTACGTACATGATGGTTAGCAGACCTGCAGATACGCTATATTCTCTGTTCCAGGTACCCCCGTCCTATCTGTCTGCATTATTTCACGGAACAGTGACAATCAGCCAGCAAGTGAACAGCTATTTGAACCCAGATTTGCAAATGACAAAACGGGTTCTGAGGGAATAAATGACTCTGGAAATTCACACAACTTGTAAATCGTGATCTCAGGCTCATAGTCTGAGTCTTCATCGCGACTGTATTAACTTATTTAGTTTTTAAAATATTTAACTTCATGTGCCTGCATGCACGCGTGTGCGTGCGTGCGTGCCTGTGTGTGTGTCTGTGCGTGTGCGTGTGCATGTGCGTGCGTGCGTGTGTGTGTGTGTGTGTGTGTGTGTGTGTGTGTGTGTGTCTTTCAGGAATTGGTTCACTCCTTCCACCTTGTGGGTCCTGGGTATTGAACTCAGGTTATTAGGCTTGGCAGTGGGCATCTTTACCAGCTGACCATTTATCTGGTGCTTGCAGACTATAATATTTTAAAGTTAAGCTATGCTTGAAGGAGATAGGAGTAAACAGACAAATAAATGCTAATCCTCTAGTTCACACCATAACTGGATTCTTGAATATCACTCTAAAGGTCCTTGTGTTAAAGGCTTAGTCTCTAGTCTGTGGCACTGTTGGGAGGTGGTGAACCCTTTAGAAGGACATGCCCTTGAAGGAGACATTGAGAGTCCAGCCATTTCTCTCTCTTTTGGCTTCTTAGGATTCCAGGAGGTGAGCATCTTGCTTGCCTGTCACGAAGCACCGCCTCACCACAGGCTCACAGCAGGAGGGGCAGTTGATCCTGTGAACCAAAATAAACCTCTGGAACTATGGGTCAAAATAAACCTTTTCTGTTTTTAAGTTGAGTGTTTCAGGTATTTTGTTGCAGTAACACAAAGCTGACTAACAGTTTGTTGGCATCCCATAGGCAATGCAAATGATTTCCTTTGTTAATGTCAATAGATTGCTGTTGGTTCTTCCGCCCCCAAGCCCACTGTAGTATGTTTTCCATTGTGGTCTCAGTGTTACTTCATTCCTAGCAAGAGGATCATTTCCTGATAGGAGACCTGGGTGTATCGAAATGTGAGGCCCGGGTTACAGACTCATTGTTTTCAGGTGTGTCTAGCGGCCAGAGGGGCAATAAGAAGAATCACCCTGGAGGCATGAAGAGTCCTTTGCTCAAAGTTAGATGTAGGATAAAAGGCCAGAGTCTGAAGGAGATCAAGCAGAATCTGTGGGTGTTTTTCTTTTTTCTAACCCCCTTAGAACACGTGCCATTCCCCGGAGAGATGAAGTATAGAAACTACTAGCGGGATCTTTGTGTGGCTTTCCGTAAGTACTGGGCAGATGCAATGTCACCCCACGTTGCTGTACTTCAGTGAGGGCATGGCTGGGGCAAGAGGTCAGCATGGGTCTGAGAAAGGAAGACAGGGAAGGTCATGTGGCCTAGCCCGGATCTGCAGTGAGGCAACAGTCAATCTCCAAGATGACAAGGAGGAACTTAGAAGGGACCACATAGACAGAGAAAGTGGTGCTGTTTGGTCACAGTATGTCATCTCTGTTCCCACGTTCAGTTATACATCCCGGAGTTCCTCAATGGTTTGTGTGTGTGTGTGGGAGGATTATAGGGAACCTTAAAACTTCCTAAACATGTATGAGATGGGGAGTTTGAGCTCAGTAAATACTGTCCTGTTGCCATTAGTGAGCTTCATAGACCAGCCCAAATTAAGAAAAAAAATCCCTCATTTTTAGCTTTTGAAGACTTGGAGGAGAATTATGTAAAGACAGACAATTAGGTTCCCACAACATGAGCTTCAGGAGGGACTTTCAGAGCCCTCCAGATCTCATTAGATCCAACATTCTTCCCCCCGCCATGCCTTTAACATTCAGAACACACACTAACTTCTTAGCATAGGAACAAACAGAAAAATCCTTTTAGCTGAGTTATGAGTACACAGATCTTTAGAAACGTGCCCACTTCACTATGAAGAATGTGACTAGACAGGATCACAGTTTTGTAGATGATCACAGATAGCCACCGAGACTCGGCCAGTAGACTACCAAGGAGGTATTAACCTGAAAACACACATTAACTGAACCCACACGTGTCACCCAGCATCTCACTAAATAAAACCAGCCTGAAGATGATGAACTCCAATGTGAGCCGGATTCTGTCTATCAAACGTGGCATATCTACTATGTACTCTCCGTGGTCCTCAGAAATAGTATCCCTGGTGATCACGTTTCTTGGTTTTCAAGTTATTCCCTACATCTCTACTTTGTGGCTCTTCGTCATTCATTGGAAGAGACTCAGGCTCCAATGGGCTGTTGCTAGCAACCCACAGTCTTGGGGTTTAATTGAACTCTTTCTAGCGATCAACTACTTCACAGAGGCTTGGTGTCCTAGTGTATTTTACCATGAGCCAGTCATGATAAATAGATACAGCAGAAGTGAACGGAACAGAAACCCAGGCCTCCGTTCTGTAGATCCTGGAGTAGCCGGGGTGATGCAGTCTACACGTTGTTCCCTGGTTTACTGCTTCAGGGGTATTTTGAAGAGCAATTTTCTTCATAACCTCAAGGCCAGTGTTTCAGAACTGAACCGGAAGTGCATGATCCTGTGGCAAGAGATCCATGGAGATTTCAGCTACTCCATTTCCTGGTTCATTGATCAAAGAAGAGAAACTGTACTTGTTCACAGCAGGATTTCAAGATTTTTCTAGTAATAGAAACTATCAATCCAAAGCAGGTAGGCCTGAGGTCTACAGACACAGAGTAGTTCCTCTTGATCTTGGGCTGAGAAGTTCCGCTGTCAGGAAGACAACAGAAGATAAAAGTACTGTCTGAACTGGATTCGCACTCTGATGCCCATATATGACTTTTCAGAGGTAGGTGTCCCATAGGAGGGCTGCAGTAGGCTTTACAGAAAGCAGGGACATGGTTGTAAGGGGCATTTAGCCACAAAGGAGTGTAGCTTGGCCAAAGGTCTGGGTTTTATGTGAATACAGCCCTAAGGTTAAGCTCATAGGCTGGGAAGGATCCCTCAATCATGAAATAGTTGAAGCCACAGTGGCCACCAGCTGTGTGGCATGGAGTTTTCATTCTGTGTGGCATGTCCATGAGCCAGTTTCCATACACCTACAGTCTAGGGTCAGAAGAAGTCTAATTTTCATTTCAGCAAGATCCCATTAAGTTCTGCTGCCTAACTATAAACAAACAATGAACAAATGAGCCAACGGCAGCTGCTTCTTAGGCATTGACTCGTGCCCAGGGTTGAATTTCATGGGCAACTGTAAAGGACATGTGCCTGTGTCTTCCACTCGACATGTGTTGTCTCTATGTTTTCCTGTGGAATTATGACATTGGAAAATGGGTGCACTCTCAAGTTTCTCCAGGGGAAGGGAATTCATGAGTGGTTTGATAAGGGACTGTGTGTCAACTCGGCCTTTTCAATGTTTCTTGCCTCATCTCTACCTGTTTCCTGTCTAGACATCACTCCCTTAGTTTGACTGTCACCATATGTAGCCTGACCTATAACAGTGTCTGTATCTGGGTCTCGAATTCCCTGTTCCAAGCGGCTGCTCCAGGGAAAAAGCACAGGTCTGAACACATCCTTCCCCTGCAGGGACAGTGCCCATGTTGGTCCCTGCCCAGCCTTCCCGATCACTGAGCTACACTCCTCTAGTCTGGCACTGCTGATAACACAGCTTTCAGGGGAAGCCAGGCGTTCAACAGCTAATGGTTCTGTGGGGAGACTCAAGAGATCGCTGGTGATGATCCGAGAGAGCTAGCTCGGAGGCTGTTGCAAAGCACGAATTCATGTTCCCCCCAGTTTCTCTCTTCCATGCTACTCCTTTGCCCCTGTGCCTCAACCTCTTCTCCCCCTGCTCAGGGGCTATCTGTCTACTTAGCTGAATGAGGATATGGGTTTGACATCTCTTCCTGAGTTGGTCGCTTGCTGCTGTATCCTGACTTGATATCCTCAGCACATCTGGGGTGCCTACACTGAATGCTCCTTCAAGCTCAGAAAGTCTTCAACCTACAGCGTCCATAGTCGCTGGGGCTGAGTTACTGCTTATTCAATGGTGATGATTTGCCTAAGCTCCTTTTCATATTTCACTACTCACAAAAAGCATTTTTGAAGCTGGGCTGTGGTGGCGCATGCCTTTAATCCCAGCACTTGGGAGGCAGAGCCAGGCACATCTCTGTGAGTTCGAGGCCAGCCTGGTCTACAGAGTGAGATCCAGGACAGGCACCAAAACTCCACAGAGAAACCCTGTCTTGAACCCCGCCCCCCCCAAAAAAAAGCATTTTTGAAAACACTCACTTGAAAGTTAATTTGTTTGTTTGTTTTCCATGAGGTTTACATGTTGGCTCTTGGGAAATTCTTGTCACACTTTGTACCTCTGTGTCCTCAGGACATCATCATATGTATTTGTGGCTATAGCATCCTACCCGCCTATCCTGCAACAGCCTTTAAAGGCAGTAAGCAAACGTTGCCTGGAAAAACCCAAACCTTACATCTGTATTAACCACATTTTAAAAGTCCAATTAAAATTCCAGCTTTCACTTTTCCATGCTCTCGGATTTTGATACTGTTTGTGTAGAAAAAAGCATTTAAAGCTAATCAAAACAGATGACAATTATGTCTTAGTTAGAGTTTCTATTGCTATGATAAAACACCATAACCAAAAGCAACTTGGGAAGGAAAGGGTTTATTTCATCTTACATCTTATAATCCGTCATCTAGAGAATCAAGGACAGGAAATCAAGGCAGAAACCTGGAGGCAGGAACTGATACGGAGACCATGGAGAGTACTGCTCACTGACTTGCTCCTCATGGCTTCTTTCCTTACATACCCAAGGACTACCTGCCCAGGGGTAGCACCACCACATGAATTGTTAATCAAGAAAAGGCCCCACTGGCTTGCCAGTAAGCCAATCTGATGGGAGAATTTCCTCAATTGAAGTTCCCCCTTCCCAGATGTCAACTTGACAAAAGAACCAGCCAGGATAATTTAGGATGATTTAATAAACCAAAGGACAATTGGATTCTAGTCACGGTCACACCAGCCATGACATGATTATTAGAAGCTGTTTGATGGGTTGCTGCTTTTGCCTCTAGGGAACTTCTTTCTTGCTGAAACCAGGGAAGAATTCATTCAAAACATGGATTAAGGGATTATTGCATATTTTCCACAGTAAAGAACATATTGCTTTGCTATCCAAGTCACAGAAGACTCGGCTCTCTCTGAAGGGTTCTTAAACACTCCATTCTCCTCATAGAGTAGAGCTAATACATTAGTACAAATGAGACAGTTATTGAAAGTGAGACCTAGGATAGAATAGCCCGAAGATCACTCCCAGCTAAGAGCGATCCTCGTGTTAAGGAAAATTAGACTGTCCTTTAAGACCAAGTGTGCTGATGTATATTAAGCTCTCATCATATTACATATTTTACAACTATTGTTTCACTTAATCCTTAAGGAAGTGCTCTGAAGTTGAGGTATATATTCACATCTTAGAAGCACAAAGAGGAGGAAAGTAGAGGCCAGGAATGGATGGCCAGAGTGAAGTGTGGAGAACGGTTTCCAGTTCTTTTCACTTTACCCTGTGTCCATATGACAGCAGGCAGCTTGGGATGTCCATATTAGAAATCACCTCTGCAAATGGATGGCTCCACAGATAAGCTCCAACTTTGTCAAGCTCCACGACCCCCAAAGCCTGTTCCACATGGGAGGATGGATGGAAGAGACTGGGTTAGCTGCCCCTCCAAAGGCAAATTCCCCACCATCTGTATATGGTGGCTTTGGGTCTTAGCAATAGGATAGACCATTGGTCACTGTGTCTTGGAAATGAGGGGAGCAAGGAGGCAGAGACCTTGGATGACCTTCAAGAGAGTCTTCTCATCTTGAGAACCTGCCAAGCATCTCACTTGTCAGGAAAAACACTATTTCTGGTCTGGCTCTATCAACTCTACTGAAAACAGAGTCCAACTTCTAACTCATCCTTGAACTCAGGACCTTACAGACTCTGGGGAGACATCTCAGCAGCATGCAGTGCAGGAAGCAGGGCTCAGACTACATACCTGCTGCTGGGCAGTCAATGCTGATTGTCTGATTTCTAAGATATCTCTTCACCAATTGTGGTTAAAAAAAAATTCCATCACTTACAAAGGCAAAAATTAATTTGAGAATGCTATAGAAATCCAAGGCAAAACTGAATGACTCTTGGCCCTGGGGGATATTTGAACTTAGCTTCTGATGAAAATAAGGCCATTCCACTGACATCATTGTTTGTCTCTCCTTGCTCTCTCCTTTGGAGATAGCTCCAGGCTTGTCCCCAGCCAAAACTAACAGCTGGACCTCTTTTGAAATGTTAAAAAGCCACTTTTTTACTTAGTGTTGAGAAATCTCCTGTAAAGGAGGTTTCACTGGGACTGTGTTCAGTATCCAGCACTCGTGTAGGAATATCCAGGATGACGTTATGGATACTCCGCTATGGCAGAGTCAAAGTTCGCATCTCTGAGACAGGATATTGTTCCAGTGGCTGTTTCACTTAGAACACCCTTACAGAGGCTTCACATTCAACAACTGGTTAATATTTTTTTTCACCTTTCAAGCCAGGGGCAAATGGCTGAGGTGCCACCAGGTTCTCCCAGCATCCCTCAGTCCCTACTTGTTACAAGGTATGGCTCGCAAACCCTGCCCTCTACCCTCAACTCTCCAACCCAGGGTCTGGGCTGCCCTTCCCCCAGAGGCTCTTCCCTACATAATCCAGACATTTTGTTTACTCATCCCTTTTGTACCTTTGGCCTCCTGGCTGCTACACCTGGTTCCCCTCTCTCCCCTCTTCCTTCCCCTCCCCCTTTCTGCACATGGCCCAGCTCAGTCTGGTCATGTCCACTCTGGACTCTCCCACATGTCCCTGCCTCTACCTATGCTCTCTTTTTATCTGTAATAAACTTTCTCCTCCATCATACCTAGGAGCAGTCATGTTCTTTCCTTTCCTTTTTATTTCTTTTTTTCCATTCACTTTCTTTTTGCCAATAAATAAACGCTAGGCAGTGGAGTCCACACAACTGAGCACATGCTCCTTCACACAAAGCTATTAGGTGTGTGACTTTTATTGAGCATCTATTTTTCCACCTATCGTGGGGAAGCCTCTATTCTGGATGACACAGCAGATGTAAAGTTGAAAATATCCTTCTGCTTCTCTGGATGAGTTTGATGAGATGCTCCCATATGGAAAGCATCTGAGCAATCACCATTAACTGAGGGATCCTCTGGAAGAGTTGGGTTAGCCAGGTGGCTCAGTAGGATGCTTTCCTGGCATACTCAGGCAATGTATTGATCTTCACCATGGCGTAAATCAGACACGGTGATGTATGCCTGCAATCTCAACATCTGGGAGGTGGATGCAGGAGGATCAGAAATTCAAAGTCATCTACAACTACAGCAAATTCTAGGATAGCCTGGGCTGTATGAGACCCTGCCTCAAGAAACAACAGTAACAAACTATCTGTGAAAGCAAGCTTAAAGACAGCCTTTGTAAAGAAGTCAGGGAGTAGGATCTTAGAGGAAAGGAATTTGAACTGTAGCAAAAATTATTGGCAAGAATTTCCCAACTAGATGTGAGCTCCAAAGAGTAAGCATGACTTATTTGTTCGTGTGATTGGGACAATAACCACATTAACCAACTCCCGTTGTGCTGTGGTTTTAATGTTCCCACCAAATCTCCTGGTGAAGTGTTATCCCTACGTGAGGTGCTAAGAGACTTATGCTGCTAACAACCAAGTGGGACTTTGAAGATGTGACTACATGGTGAGTGCTCTGTTATCAAGAATCGATTAGTTTATTTGGGAATTGATGGATACACAGAGATATAAAGCAAATGCATTAACTTGAGAATGAGTGTTATAAAATTGAGGTTTGCTCTAGCTCTTATGTGTGTTCTTCTTGTGAAGCAGTGGCCTATACTGTCTCAGTACTCTACTGAGTCTCCAGGAGAAAGGAGACCATCACAGATAAACCTACTTGACCCTAGATTCCCAGCCTCTAGAACCATGAGCTGAATAGGCCTCTATCCTTTATAAATCACCTAGTCTATGGCATTGAGCTATAGAAACAGAAAATGGACTAAGACACATTCATTGTCCATGAATGCTGTTGTCTGGACATTTCAGCTCTACTACATAGCCTGAATAGGCCCAGAACAGATTCTACTGTACGCTGAACCTCATTGACAAAGAGACCATTCTTGTCCTGATTCCTTCCATCTTTCTGCTGCATAGAATTGAATTCAATAGGGATTCTAAGGAGGCTGGTACGTCCTTGCACCTGTTAGCAGACTGATTCTAAAACAACTGAGAGATTCCTGTTGGTCTTAGAAAGACACTGGCCACTGGTCCATCTGTACTCAGTCCCTGGATCTCCTTTCCCTTGCAGGGTCCTGTGCTCAAACTCTGGCTCCTCTTCTACTCCCTGGGCTATGTTACTCTTAGTGTGGCTTCCCAGAGATGTGAAGAAGTCCAGCCAGGAGATCCACACAAAATACGTCCTTGGCAGAGATGCCAAGACGGAGCTCTGGAAAACAGAGGAATCCTAGCAGATAACTGACTTCCTCTGCAGGGACGTGGACAGTTTTTATTGACCACAGTGAGTTGTTGGCATCATCAGGGGATGGAATCAGACCAGAGTCTCAACTTGTCTGTGTATCCTGGCAGGCTTGGCAAGGATAAATCACACCCAGTCAGAGTGAGGGAAGGGAGCAGGGGGCTGTGGAGGTCCTGCTCTGTGGTGTAGCTTTTCTAGAAACTCAACTGAGCCCTTGAGAAGGGAGTTGAGCCGCACCTCTAGGGACTCCACATCAGGGAGATCTGCTTCAGCTCTCGGGAGGGGGGGGGGGGACAGGGGATTGGTGCAAGGTTCTCTGAAATTCACCAGTCAGAACATCTCTCAGTCCTCACCAGAGAAGCTTTGTAGTAAATGGCAGTTGGCACAGAGATTCCCCAGAATGTGCAGAGAATAAACGACTGTGGACATTCGTATCACCCCCTCCCAGGGCCCAGAGGTCTTTGCAGAAGAGGGAGTGGGATGATTGTAAGAGCTGGGAGTGACTGATAACATCAAGGAGAGAGTGCTTTCCAGGTACAACAGGCAGATCCGCATATAAACTCGTATTAATTGTGACAGATAACTTGCATAAACCCTGCACAATATCCAGGCAGACAAAACCCAGCCCAGAAGGGCGAAGGTGAACATGAAATCCTACCACTTGTGGCTGAGGACCTATTGGTATTTGATTGATAGCTGCCGGCTGACTACACACCAGGACAGACCCTGTTCCCAATACTACCTGGGCAACACAAACTGGACTTGATAGGAACTAAAAGAAAAACTAACTGGAGAAATCCCAAAGTTGGGTGGACGGGGATGGGGGTGGAGAAGGTGGTCATGGGAAGAGTTGGGTGTAAATATGTTCAAAACACATTGTATAAAATTCTCAAAGAGCAATAAAATATTGCTTTTTGAAAAAAAGAAATTACTAATTATATTTATTTAGACCTTGGACACATTGGCAATATTCCTTCTGAAAGGATAAATAAAAAAGAAAGAAAGGTGAAGTGGATACCTTTGGGGGATGGGGCTCCCACTAAGCAAACACACCACCGAGCAGCAGACTTGGTGCAAGAGGTTTATTGGGGGAGGAGGAGAACAAAAGGTCATGTCGGCGTGGGTCCCAAGAGAGGCAGGCAGACAAGAGGAAGAAGAGAGGCAAGAGAGGAGCCAGAGGGGTAAGAGAGGAAAGGAGCAGCAGAGAGAGGAATGAAGAGGCAGGAGAGACGAGATAAGAGGGGAGCGGAAAAAAAAAACAAAAAGAGGAAAGAAAAGGCCAGAGAGACAAGAGAGTGAGCTGTGCCTGGCGGTCGCTTTTAAAGGGCGCACCTGTGGCGTGGCTGAAGGTGGAAGGCACCTGGCAACAGAGGTAGGCTGCTGCTGCTACTGTTGCAGTTGCTGTTGCTGCTGCTGCTGCTGCTGCTGCTGCTGCTGCTGCTGCTGCTGCTGCTGCTGTGACAAAAGCTACCACCTTCCAAATGCATAGCCGTATTTGGTACCAGCATCATGTGTGGTTTGTTAGTTGGCAAAGCAGATTCCCGGTCTCCATCCTAGACCAGGGGAGCCTGAGTAGAGGTGAAGCCTGAAAATTTGCATATCTTAACTTATGGTTCTGAGTGAGTTCCTTCCTTGTCCTAAATCATTAAAACCTTGCCTTAAGTTGTAATCAGAAGGGCCAAAGAGCTTGTGCTCTGTCTCCCAATTGGGTGGTGGCTTTGTAGAGGCCTTCAATATGATTCCAGACATTAAAAGTCATACTGAAATCCTGAAAAGGAGACACTCAGATGGTTTAGAAACTTCAATAGCATCTCACATGAGGTCTTGACCTTCAGGAAGAAAGGACAGAGTTGGATGGTTGCTAAAATTGGAACCAAAGGTTTGTCTGGATATATTGAGTTGCAGACAAGACTGTAAGGGACTAGACTCCAGGAACCAGTTACACATGGGACAGAGTGGCCATCCTCTGCTTTTACTCCTGTACTAGCTGAATCTAGTCCTCTGATCCTATTTGAACCTAAAGTCTAATACTTTGTAACATTGGGACTTTGGCCAAGTTACTTAATAGCTCTTTCCCTTCCCAAGAGTGGGTAGAATAATGATACATCTATCTTGGATATTGCAAGCCCCCAGACACGTGCTGCCTGGTGACTGAGCGCTTGGAGCCTTCCCTGGTGGTCTTTAGAGAAGAAAGTCTAAATCACGAAGGATGCCCTTAAGTTCTGAATTCGAATTTAACCTCATAGGATGGGGCAGAAAACATTTTCTGAGGTCCTGCGTGTGCAAAGACACACAGAGAAGGTAAACCTGAGCTGGTCGCAGAGCTTTACACCCAGTGAGAAGAGACTCATTTATTTATAGTTCACCCATCCAGAAATGTACAAAGTACTATGTAAATTCGAGGGGCTCAGCAAAGAAACCAAAATAGCCCCTCTGTGGGTGGAAAAGGGAAAAGTTTATTCCAGACTGCCAAGGCTGTCTCTCCAGAAGGCAGAGAGAAGTTGGGGGGGGGGTCTCCAAAGTTATAAGGGTGCAGGTACCCGGGAGAGAAGGAGCTTGGGGGGGGGAGCTTTGAAGTGCATAACAAGTACTTGTGAGCAGGGACTGAGAGAGCCCGGAGGCTGCCGTGAACCTTGATATGCAGATAGGCACTACAAGCATATGTTAATGCGAGAAGAGAGCCTATAGCCTTTTTGCTAGATAAGAATTTCGACTCCTTTTGGCAAGTGAGAACCAGTTTCACAAGTTCCCAAGGAATGCTGGCTTTTGTCTAGCCGCCAGAATTTGGGGGAAATAGTTTCCTTTGGGCCTGACGCTGTGATTGAGGCAGGTATGCATTCTGCTTTGTATGTACAGCTGTAATCCCATTTGAATCTGACATTAGCCTTCAGCAAAGCAGGCCTTACTTAGTTAAACAGATTGTCCCAGGGGCTCTGGAGTTCTTCAGTAGCCAATGAGGGTAAGAAATGAAAGGGATGTAAGGGCATCCCCTCTGCAGACAGACAGACAGACACACACACACACACACACACACACACACACACACACACACACACTTTCTCCAGTTAGAATGAAGCAGTTACTTATCAGTTTGTACTGGTGGGCGGTGCCTGACTGATGGTACAGATTCTGAGTCCACCCAGAGCCTGGAGTCATCTTTCCCTTCAAAGTGGACTCTCAGGCAATATACAGCCTGAGAAACCAGCTTTATAGACTATGGAGTAACTTAGAGTAGAACATAGCCTAATCCTAATCTCAACAGTCTCCTACTAAATAAACCCAATGCTCACTGGTTGGATAGACTGGCTGGCTAGTGACCTTTGGTCACCCTCCTCCGTGACACCCTCCTTCCCCCAGGACTAGAGTTACAGTGTGCCCCCACACCTAGGTTTGCATTTTTTTATGTGCGTGTCTGGGATCTGAACTCAGGTCCTTATGCTGGCGTGGTAGGCACTTTACCAAGTCACCTCCCCAATGGCTGCTGATTTTTTTTTTCAGACTGAATTTTGTGATCTTAAAGCAACCAAGAACTGACTTTATAACAGCTCATTTCTGGTCTCTGTGTCTAGGGGACTCCCCACCCCCCTTCCCCGTATTGGTAGACATAAACACAACTCGTGTTTCCTAGAGTCTCAAAAGATTATTTGTGTTGACCTGGGGCAGGCACTTGGTACAGGATATTGTCACAATTACGCATATGGCAGTTGTAATTCTTGATTATTATTGATCCGATAACAGTAACTGTTGGTTTCTGCCCTAGCCAGAGCTGTCGCCAGGTGCCTTCCCAACATCAGCTATGCGACATGTGCACCTCTTAAAAGTGCCCGCCAGGCACAGCCCGCTCTCTTGCTCTTGTTCCTCTCTTGCCTCTCTTCTTCCTCTTGTCTCTTCCCTGTTCTCTCCGTCTGTCTGTCTGTCTGTCTGTCTGTCTGCCTGTCTTTCATGTCTCCACTCTGACACAGCCTTTCACTCTTTCACTCCCCCCCCCCCCAAACCTCTTGCACTAACTCTGTTGCTCTTGGTGGTGTGTTTGCTCAGTGGCCCTACTTCGGCAGGACCCGCCAAAGGGTACCCACTTCGCCTTTCTTCAGTATAAAAGTACCATCCCCATTACAAGTAGGACGTTTACATCCAGTATCTCAGAAATCTTAATCCTGGGATATACAATTGATTCTTTAAGTCCTGGCGATCCAGAGAGCAGTTCCTTGATTCGGACGAGACAGAGCCTGCAAGATTGCGTGGGCACCTTTGGGTCTAAGGTCAGGGGGGTCACTACCCCTTTCTGACTGTGTCAGGTCTCCAAGAAACCTGGGACAAGTCTCCCTTGTCCCATGGCTCCTCCCTGCGTGTCTCACCCTGTCCCCCACCCTAAACTTCTTCCTCCCAGGGGCTGGCTTCTGCTTCCCTTCCCCCGGCTTCTCTTTCCTGTGTAAACTCAGCCATTTGGTTCCCATGGGCTCTCTCCACCTCTCGGTTCCTGGTCCCCATCCCAGCCTTCTCTCTTCTCTTCCCCTCTCACCCCCCCCAATGGGAGGGGGAGGAGAGGGAGGGCAGGGCTGGTTCAGTCTAGACTCTTCCAGATGCCTCTGGCTGTGATCTCCCTTATCTCTACAACAACCCTTCTTCTCAAACATGCCTGGGAGCATCATAGTCTCATTTTTTTTTTTTCATCTAGACTGTGTCCCTGACTCTTCCATTTCTAAGGTACCCACCACTCCCTGTCTGTCCGGGAGGGTCCCTGATCCTATCTCTGGAATTCACCGTGGGCAAAATGTTAGTCCTGTTTCCCCTTCATATTCTTGATCAGACTTCAACTTGAAAAATGTCAGCTTTGGGGTAAAAAGGGAAAATAAAAGAAAATGTATACAGTCAAAACCACTAGAAAACACACCACACTTCTGTGGCACGTGCTCTGTTCTCTGCAAGTTCAATGTCTGAGTCTTTTCTGCCTGGGTACACTGTCTAGGCACCTTTCCTGTTATTCTTTCTTTGCTATTTGTCTTGTTTATTAAGGTGACCTTGTCACACTGCTCCTGGTAGGCCAGTCAACTGCCAAATATTTTAGGAATTGAAGATAACTTCATCAATGGGTGGAGTGGGATATAGAGTGAACGAGGTGGTGCTCGGCCCAGATGTCCTTGTTGGATAAGGTACTCATACCCCCAGCCATTGAAGTGAATGTTAGCATTCCTAGTCACTCCCCCAGCTACATGACCACGCTTGTGCTGTCCAGCAGCCAGGCAAGATACTTAGTCATCCCAGGGCCTTAGGGCCTTATGTCCTATGTAATACATGTGCTGGTGATCACGTAATTTGCATGCAGCGTGACCACGTAACCTATGCGCATGTGTGGCGTAGCTGCATAGGCCCATATGCAAATGCTGGGGGGGACCCACAAAAGCAGGTTCTACCCGTTCCTGCCCCCCATCCACACTGGTCATTTCCATAGGCCTATGCACCTTTTTCCTATTCCCTTTCCTTAATAAACTCTTACAGTGGGTTTCGGTGTACCTCATATTTCTCTCACACAGTAAACAGCGCCATATAATAAATAACAGTGATGGTAGGTGAAGTGCCGGGCTGTGTCATCCTAGGTATAACCTTTGGCTAAAGACCTCTACCTCAGTCAAGGTCATGCCCTGTCTCTGGACAGCTGACGTCCAATGACTCTTAGAAGTGCAAAGTGGTGGGGTAGGGAGATTAAATCTTTTAGGGGCAAACTTGTGGGGTCCACTCTGTTGCTACTGCATGGAAATGCAGCTCATTCCACTGATGGACCTGCTTCCCTCAACTCCTGCCAGATTCTTCCCGGTGAGCTCCTGTGTGTCATGTGCCACTTTGGGTGCTGTCTCCCAGGTCCTATCTGATCTGTGGCAGACAGGGCTGACACACCTGATCTATGACACACAGGTTTATGAACACCACACATACACTCGGTTCAATATTCTCCAGTTGTCCACTAGAAATTTCTTAGCAACTTTGGACGCTGACTCCCACGTTTTCATCTTATTCTGGACTCTGCAATGATGTCTTTAGTCCCAAGGACAGCACTCAAGGAAAACCTCACCTGGAATGTCACAGACGTGGCAGATTTGGTGTCCTTTGCGTCCCACGAGAACGAATGCTCTGATGTTGCAGCTGTATATGACGTCACAGACAGAGGACAGGGTGAGGGAGCACAGTGCTTTCCAGCCACACCTGAATGACTGAGCCAAAAGTCAGCTCTGCTGCAGGGCTCTGGGGGCGGCTCCGTTCCCTTGACTTCTTGACTTCTGGCCTACAGAACACCCAGCCCACAGGCCTGCTTAGCTTCTGAGGTTTTCCAGGCTGTCTCAGTCAAGTCCTGACTGACACGGTCCTCCCACCTCCTTTTCTCCAGCAGTCGCACTCAGAGGCCACCCTGCACGGGATGAGAGCTTTCATTTGCTAGCATCCAAACCGAAACAATGCTTGCCTGCCAAATAATTGGGCACATGACATCTTGATGGAGTCTTCTCGGTACAGCCATTTTAACAATAGAACATTTTGTCGTGAAGTGTTAAGTTGAGGAATAAAATGTTCAGTGTGGGGGGGGGGGGGGGTGGGAGGAAGCCCTCTTGATAAAACACAGAACCGATGCATCATCACACTTTTCCTAAGCACTTTGACAAAGCACCAAAGAAACACGTGCTCAGCTCACACTAAACCACACTCAATCAATACCTTCCCCGTGCCTCGCTCTGGTTTTGTTCCCAAGCACAATTCTTTTGCAGTATAGCTTTTTATTAAACTGTGAGCATTTCAATGGTACGTACACTGTATTTGGATCATATTCACCTTTGTTCCTCCCCATAACTCCTCCCAGATCCAGCCTCCGATCCCCCTCCAAACTTCATGTCCCCTCCCACTCTCTCTCGCTCTAGCCCTGGCCCTCCCAATAACTCACTGAGTTCAGTTCTCATTGCCCATTGTCCATAATCTCAACACATCCTTAAAAAATCCAATTCTCCCTACCTTAGTAGTCATCAGCTTCAATAACTCCTCAGCTGGAGGTGGGGGCTAGTGAGCCCCTGCCCCCGCCATGCTGGAATCCAACCACAATTCGGACGTGTCGGCTTGTATCATGTATTAATAAGCTTTCAGTCACATGAAGAAATACCTGATATAATCAAATTATAGGAAGGAGAGATTGATCTTGGCTCAGGGTTTCAGATACTTCAGTCCATCGTCAGTTTCCTCCATTGCTTTTGGGTCTGTGGTGAGGCCTCATAGCATAAGGACCACATGGTGGAAGAAATGATTCACCTCACCACAGTGGGAGACAAAGAGAAAAGAGGCGGCTAGGGTCTCCATATCTCTTTCAAGGGCGTGCCTCCAATGGTCTAACTTTCTTCCACTAAGAAGTATCTCCCACAGGTTCTATCACCTCAGAACACTGCCAAGGGATTCGGAGCAAGCCTCCAACATGTGGCCTTGGGAGGAGAGTTAAGACCCAAACTGTACTGCACTAAAAATGCATTAAAAAAAAAATAACTGCTGCTGCGTATTTATTCTTAAGGGGAATGCATTTAAATGGAAAATGGAGCCTATTTTAAATTGGTAGAAATAATTACTAACATCTATAAAATACCTGAGAAAATCCCTAGCACAGATAATAAGCAACCTACATAATGTTAACTCAGTTTTCACAAAGGCACAGACCGGTTAAGTGCATGTTACTTTATTATGTAAACGCACGGGCTCCACATCAGCCCATCTCTGGTCTTTTTTAACCTCTATAGCATCTGTCCTTGTGTCCTGACTGCTTACACTAGGGGAACCTTACTTCTTATCTTAAGCCTACAATTGAAGATAAATTAATGAAAAGAAATGGCCAGATACACACAATGGCCAAAGGTCCTCATCGACAACGTCAGCTGGAATCCAGTGTGGAATGGTGGACACTTGGCACCGAAAACTGAGCATCTCTTCCACCTGAGAAGAAGAATATGAGCAGAACGTCTGAAAGGAAGGGCCGTCGTAGAAGTGCTTCTGCATGTGAGACCTGAGAAGAGGATTCTGGGACTTCTGAACCTGAAAAAGGAACACAAAACAGAGCCATCTGCAAATTTCTAAGATCAGTTTCTCATTGTTTTCTTATCAACTAATTACAAATGAAATAGTATCTATAAATCTCTTCTACATATTGAATAACTGTTTGTATCAGAACTGATTTTCATCAAATGTCCCTTAAGGTCAGAAGAATGGGTTTTCAGATATTTTAATAGTGCTGAATTTCTTGAAGGAAATTTTCTAGAAATGTAGACCTCACCAGCTAATATCAACATTGAGGACTGGAGGAAGGGTTGGGTAGACTAGCTTCAGTGACAGGAGGCAGGACAGGGAGAGACGGAAAATGTAATAAAAATAGTATGTGGTCTCTAACAGACCAATAAAAATGACAGTTGAGTAGGAAATGTATTGACTTCAATGATCTAAAAATGGCCTGTGATTTTGCTCTTTTGAAAGGGTCACAAGCTAGCTAAACTTAGATGCTATCCAAAGATGGAGGCCGCTGTATCCAAGACAGTGACTTTGCCCCCTTACCCAGCACAGCACGTGGCACAAGCTTCTTCCATCCATCCTCCTTGCCTCCCCTCAAGTTTTATTGGTGGAGAGACACGCTCAGTAGATGCTGTGTACGCAGAAGTGTTTGCCACCCAGCTGAGTGATGCCAAGGTTCAGAAACTCAAATGTTTGTTTTGTTTTGTTTTGTTTTGTTTTGTTTTTGTTTTTTAATGAGCTGCCAGCATGCTTGCTTACCTTTGTCCTAGAGAGAGGCATCGTCTTATTAGACTGACCAGTTGCCAGGTTTGTCTGCTGTGTAGGAGGGAGATCTCAGCCTTATCTTCCAAGGCTATTTGCTCTACCTACAGACATCTTTGCAAAGATGGTCCAGACCAGAGTCCACCAATGCACAAGTCTACAGGATGTGCAGAAAGAAATTTGAGAGAATGATGAGAAACTCTTCCCAAACCAAGAACCTCAGGGCTTTCCCGAGGTGGAGACTGGAGCTAGAGATACTTAAGACAGCGTAGGTCTGGAATAAATACTGCAGAGTCTCTCTCCTGTGATGGCCCCTCCTAACAGAAGCAGCTGAGGAGAGAGATGCCATTGGGATCCTCTTGACCAAATCTGGTATAGTGATTCCTTCATCAGGGAAAGGGGCATATCCTTAGAATTGGTCTGCTCAAACAAGGGGCCTTTAGGTTCCTTTCATAGAGATAGTCCAAGTGCTGGCAGGGAGGCAGTCAAAGACTGGAGGCGAGTCTGATAAAATATCAGAAAAGGCAATGCTGAAGCAAGACCAGGAAACATCCCAAGAGTCACTGGGAGGAAGGAGGACTCAGAGTGTTGTTCTCTGGGGGAAGGAACCTCAATTCTTGGCATTAGGGGCTGGATCTGCTTCCCTAGGGCCTTGCCCAGAGCCCACACCCAAAGAGTAGATGTTGACGGAAGTGAGGAAGAAGGAAAGAACCATGGCCAGCCTCAGATGCTTCCCTGATGACAGCATGGATTTAAGGATGGAAAGCCAAAATGACTTCAGTGTAAGAGGAGCCAGGGAGGGGGCAAGGAAAGCTGTTCCATTGGCTTTCTCTTAGCTCCCTCCCCATCACAGATGATGGATGTTGCTGCTGGCCACTTACCAGGCTGGTCATTTGTGTCTGAATTTCTAGCTGATCTCAAGTCCTCCTGCCCCAGAACCAGCTATTTGTCCCACTTAGCCTGTTCTTGGAAACCCTGCCAAGAGTCTCCATAGAATTCAAGGTGAGATAGTTGTCTCTGCATGGTTCTGATGAAACGCCGAAGATCCTCATTTAATTGTATTAAAATAAAATGGTCCGTCTGAAGTTCCAGAGATGAGCCGTTTTCTTTTATTTACCATTGGCTTTTTTTTCAAAAAACAGTTTTTTGGCTGTAAATTTACTTTGGTAATGTCTAAGGTCATTCTGGGAGAAAAATGAGATTCACAGTAGCTGTAGGTATTCATCTTGTCTGTTGAGAGAGAACTGAAAAAAGACAAAGTGGCCTATGGCATGCTATGGCTTAGCAAAGGGCCGTGGAATCCCTCAATTATTTAGAATAGGACCACCTTCATCCTACTGCCAAAGTTGGGATGGAGAGTTGGCTAGAAACACCATATGGGGAGAGTTTAGTCCTTTTCTCTCCTACCGAGTTATAACAAAAATTATAAGCCATGGATGCATAAATGTGTTTGTCTCCTTTATTTGCTGTTGGATTCAGACATCTGGAAGAGAGCTTGGCAAATAACACAATCTAAACAACTAACTTATGAATAAATGAAGCACCTGCAAGGCCTTGGTGAAGCTAGGGCCTGTGGGGTCAAAGGAAGCCAGGTATTCTGTTCCTTTGGATTTCTAATTGTTTGTGACAAGGTCTTCCTAGGTACCTCAGGCTGGCCTTGACCCCTCCATCCTCCTGTCTGTACCTCCTGAGTGCTGGGATGATGCTTTGTTTCTCATCAATGGATACTCTTTCAAAGTCAACACTTTTTGGGATGAATCAAACAAAAAAGCCAAATTTTAGATTCAACTCAATACCCAAAACCCAATCTACTTTGCAGAAGTATTATTGCTGTTGTTATAGAGCAAGGGGTACCAATGTGTTTAAGGACAGGGATTTTTTTTTTCAATATTCCAAGTGCATATTTTCACAAAATGGGGGATGGGGAGTGTAGCTCAGTGGTAGAGCACTTGCCTGCATGCACAAGACTCTGGATTCAATCCCAAGAAAACTGCTCTTGCCAGAGAGAGAGAAAAAGAGAGAGATTGAGAGAGAGAGAGAGAGAGAAATTCCTTGAAATGAGAGGAGGAGATTATGACTGCCTTGCTTTCAACTGGGGATTCCAATCTGCACGTCCTCCACCTTCTACCTCTGAACTCAGGGTCCAGGGACAAGACTCCAGGGAGCATCTTGCCTGAGTTTTCCATCATCACCTGCGAGCCACAGGCAACACCATGATTTTAATCTCTCTAGAACCCTCCCTCTCATGAGTGTGGAGTGCTTCTTGGCCTCTTCCTGTTCCCTGGAAGTGCTGGGCAAAGATCCAATTGCTCATGCTCAGATCAATGGGCTGGGTTGGGTTCTTTACCTCTGCTAACTCTACTACTGCTCAAGAATGAACTGATTGGCACCAAGAAGGGAAGACATTTGGACTCAGTCCCTTCTTTATAGACCACAACCTCAGGGACAATAATTTGGAGGCTATGACAGTGTCCTTCTTGAGCCAGGATCTTGGCTAGTGTGACAGTAACCATGTCCCCTAGCATCTGAGAACCCAAAGATACAAATAAGCTAAGCATGCCATTCAAAAAAGCAGCAACAGGCAGGATGGACTGGTTCTCTGAATCATCAAGTTTTAGAAGCAGGAGTGATGATGGCTTCAGTCAAGAGGGAAAGCAAGTAAGCCAGTGATACAGACTTGCTACACTGATCGCTAGCCTCTTGTTCACTTTGGCAGTATAGCTATAATGTTGGAGTGGGGCATGGTCCAGAGGGCAAGGCCATGGCTGACTAATAGGGAACCTACAATTATCTCATGTGACTCACAGTACAGAGTACTAAAGTCTACCTGGCTTCCTTCCTGCCCTTACTATTTACCAAGTAAACCTCAGTCCAGTGTTGCCAACTGGAAAAGCAACATTTTCAATTCTTCCTTTAGATGCAGGGCAGCTGTGGGATAACCCCTCTGTATGCTGTGAATATGTTTGATTACCATTGGTTAATAAAGAAGCTGCTTTGGCCTATAGCAAGGCAGGATAGAGCCAGGTGGGAAATCCAAGCAGAGATACAGGGACAAGAAGGGCAGAGTTGGGGCAGACACCAGCCAGCTGCTGGAGGAGCAAGATGTATTAGAACACAGGTAACATCATGGCCACATGGCAATATATAGATTAATAGAAAATGGGTTAATTCAAGTTGTAAGAGCTAGTTAGTAATAAGCCTGAGCAACAGGTAAATGGTTTAATGTGGTGATATATTATGTCCCCCCAAATATTGTGCACTCTAATAAACTTATCTGCGGTCAGAGAACAGAACAACCACTAGATACAGAGGCCAGAAAATGGTGGCACACACACCTTTAATCCTAGCATTCCTAAGGCAGAGATCCATTGGGATCTCTGTGAGTTCAGAGCCACACTGGAAACAGCCAGGCATGGTGACTCATGCCTTTAATCCCAGGAAGTGATGGCAGGAAGCTGAAAGGTATATAAGGCATGAAAACCAGGAATTAGAGCTGGTTAAGCATTCAGGCTTTTGAGCAGCAGTTCAGCTGAGATCCATTTGGATGAGGATTCAGAGGCTTCCAGTTTGAGGAAACAGGATCAGCTGAGGAATTGGCAAGGTGAGGCGGCTGTGGCTTGTTCTGCTTCTCTGATCTTCCATCGTTCACCCCAATTCCTGGCTCCAGGTTTGTTTCTACTAATAAGACCTTTTAAGATTCATGCTACATCTAGCGCCCAATGTGGGGCTCGAACCCACGACCCTGAGATTAAGAGTCTCATGCTCTACCAACTGAGCTAGCTAGGCTTAATTAATATTAAGCCTCTGAGTGATTATTTTAAAAACAGCTGCAGGACTGGGTGGGACAGAAGAGCCTCCTATTACAGATGACTAAATTTTAGACAATGAGATGTAAGTAAAAATTATTGGGTGGGCACCTCATGACTTTGCCTTTAAAAGAGACTGCTTATCTTCAGGGCTTCCTCTGCCACTGACTATAATATAGAAAAGATAGCAGCCACCATATGGGACAGGAAGATGCCTTGGGACTTTAAACCATACTCAGGATAGAAAAGCAGAAAGACAGAAGAACCTAGGCCCATGGTGACATGGCAGAGCCCTCACATCAGCCAATAAGCAAGGCCTCCAACTTAACATCCCTGGGTTATGGCTTATAAACAAGGAAAACAAAGGCATCATCGATTGACTTAAGTTTCTGGAGACAAAGTATATTCTGTCTGGTACAAGCCACTGTTTGCACACCAAAGAGCCCTGGACCAGGAATATGCTAGAAGAGAAGTCTCTTGGGCCCCTCCACAGAGCAGCTAAATGAGAATCTGTTCTTTCACAAGCTCTCCATGTGATCTGCATGCACATTAATGTTTTAGAAACATTGCCATAGGGATAATTGGTTTCTCTGTTTATAAAATTGCTGATTCACAAGATGACTCAGCAGCTAAAAGTCCTTGGCATGAGAGCCTGACCAACTCCAGTTGATCCCTGGAACCCGTATACAGGTGAAGGTGAGAATTCACTCCACAGAATTGTCCTCTGACTGCCACATGGCTGACTGTCATGGTATGCCCAAACTACTGACCCCCATAAAAATAATAACAATTTTTAAAAAATTAAAACTTGCTCACGGTTGTATCCCAGGGAGTAATATACTCTGTTAATACTAAATTAATACTAAAACAGGATTATCTAATCCTAAATTAGAGTAACGAAGGTGAGCTGAGTTCTTCAGATTACAGAGAATGAAATGAAAGCACTTTTATATAAATCGGGAAAACCACGCTCCAGCCAATATGCTTGGGATAGGGAAGGGGAGACAATCTTGCTCTAAAATCCCGAGTCTCGGGAAGGAATGGAAACATAGGTGTACTGTATTAGATTTCACATTTTAAATGAAACCAGAGAGATATGCCCAGGTGTTTTTGGAAACAACAACATCACAGTGTGGGATATGCAAGGAGCCTGCGCCTTTCCTCCTAGACTGTGGCATGTGTAAACAAAACTTAGTGGGAAAGACCTCGCTTAAGAAGTTCTGGATTCCCTTGCTTTTCCTCCCACCTTTAGGAAGACAGAGGCCATCCCTCGCAGGTTTAAGGCAGCTAGCTGGCCTCCCTGCTTGATGGGCACGTTCTAAGACTTGATGCTTACGGAACAAGGCCCTTGTTCCGTAACACCGAGGTCTTTGCCTTCTGTGGTCTTTAGTTTCTGGCTTCACAATCTTGAGTTCGAAGGATCCGTTCTGCAGGTGAAGGACGTGCAGACACCCAAAGGCCTGGAGTGGAAGAGGTCTCGCTCAAGTCTCGCCGCATCACTGATCGCTGATCGCTGCTACCATCCTCCCACTTTTCTGTTGGTACCAGGTTCTGACGCCATCCTTGATCGGCAACCATCTTGTCATCTGTCTTCACCAAATAACCCAACATTGGGGATCTTACTGACAGAGGTTTAGAATATAAATGAAAACCGTCTTCCTCTTTATGTTTCTATTTGATATTCCTCGGCTCATTATGTGATTAAAAATGAAATCATATCTTTGGATGCTTGTGGTTTGGCTGGCTGGCTGGGAAATGGTTTTCTGGCAGTCATTGATGATTTTTTTTTTCCTCTTTCCATTTAAATAACATTTACTGGATTCGGTACTTGAAAGAAAAATGCCAAATTAAGACGTGGGAGAGAGAATAAACAAACTGTGCATGTAGAAACTTTTTTTTTTTTAAATCTGTCAGTGTTGGGCAAAGGAAAATTGTTTCAAACAGAAGTCGAATTTCTAGTACTTTCTACAAGAGATGCGGCTTTAATAGTCTTTTGTTTTGTTTTTTATAGCTGTTTGCGAAAGGGTCTTGTATAGGGCGGGTTGGCCTCAAACTCGCTATGGAACCTTGAACTCTTGATGCTCCTGGCTCCTCCCTGAAGTGCAGAGACGTAGGTGCGCATGACCTCATCCACAGTTGATCTTCCTTTCTTTATTTTCCTCCGAGCTCTGATGCTTTTCAGAAACGTGCAGTGTTTTTCTAGGAACTAACTTTCTCCTTCCTTAAACTAGATGAGGACAGTCCTGCTGGTGAGTTCTGTGACGAAAATGAAACAGACAAGGCCCCATTTGTTTCAAACCTGTGGTCTGTCAGTTTCTCAGCCAGTGACCATGGCTTCTTGTCACCCTGAGGTAACTGCAGTGGTGGCAGCGGCGGCGAGAGTGGGGGGTGGGGAGACTGACTGGAGGGTGAGGGGGGCAGGGTGAGAGGGTAAGGAGACACTTAAAGCCTTTATGTAGTCTATTCTCTTCTAAAGAATGTACAAGTTATCTAACGCTTAAGCAGCCCTAACTAGAGGGTCTTGCCAAACATAACAGACCGCGTAGAAATCAACAAAGCCTTCCAAACACTGCATCTCACAGAAGAAGACGATGTTACAAGAGCAGTCCCCAGTCCCTGCCTGCAGCCAAGACCCCGTGTGTTTCATCAGTTCGGCAGCTCACATTTTCACGGGCCTAACACAGGATTTTCTATCACCGTCCTCGCCATCCAGAATGTGATACTTGGCTCGCACACATGGGAGAGGAAGTGCCCTCCCCTGCGCAGAAGTCTAAACACAGAACAAGACCACAGCTTGTTTCCAGCCAGCCTCCTGTTGTGAGCCCTGCAGATTGTGCGATTTCCTCCAGCAAGGCGGGGACTGGTGGTTGGGAGAATTACAAAAGGCCCATGCCTCTTGCCAAGGATGCCTTTAACGAGGGTCTCAGAGCAACTGGCATCAACTGGAGAGCCACTGACCTGACCGCCCTTGCTTCGTCAGAAGTCCGAGTCCTGTCATCTAGCTTGCTTGCAAACTGCCTCCAGTGAATCTTTAACAATGCAGTTCTCGGAACTACTGTGAATTTACACTTTTGTTTTATTCAGTAGTTGCCTCTTAAGTGCCTATTGCTGGGCTTAACAGTTCTGAGGCAGAAACTCGATAGTGTAGCTCTTAATGGCCCCAGGGGATTAGGGTCTCCAGCTCCTCTTCTCCCACCTAAGGGTTAAGTTCCGTCTGTGGCGGCCTTGCACATGAGGTATGGGTGGGATGTGGTAGCTCCTGTCTGTGGAGGAGTGTTGCAGCCCGCATATGCAGTGCCCTTCAGAGATCAGAGAGAGGGCGTTCATTCTCTGGGACACCTAGCTTGTATCTCAGCACACTGACTCCTATGAATGGAGAGTGAGCCAGAGGGACCCCCCCCCCACACCCTGACACACACCTCCTGATCTGAGCAGTTATGTTTAAAAGGTGATGCTTAGGCTCTATCTGGAAAGATAGGTGGGTAGTTATTTAGAGCAATGGTTCTCAACCTGTGGGTTATGACCCTCGTGGGGGTTTCATATCAGATATTTACATCGTGATTCATAGCAGCAGCAAAATTACAGTTAAATGAAGTAGCAATGAAATAATGTTATGGTTGGGGGTCATCACAGCACAAGGAACTGTATTAAAGGGTTGTAGTATTAGGAAGGTTGAGAACCATTGCTTTAGAGGTTGGGGGATACCAGAACAGTCTAGGATAAGGGGACTGTAGAGCTAAGGCAAAGATATACAGCACAGCCCGGTGCATTCTGGAAACAATACGAGACTGAACTTGGTGAAAGTATAGGACACGACTCTATATTTTGAACTTAGAAGCTAAGTCTTCATCTTGAAGGTTATTGAATAATACAGAGGGTGGTTGGAAACACGAGCAACAATGTCACGTGAATAAGATGGCCACATTACTCATTGCCATGATTTGAATGCTGGTGCCCCTCCAAAATTCATATGTTGGAACTTAACACATGGGATGGTGGTACTAAAAGAAAGACTCTTAGGGGGTCTTGAACATGAATCTTGAGAGAACTGTCTCCTGCATCCATGAGTCCTGCAGGTAAGTATACAGCATTCATCCCCTGGAGAGGACACAGCAACAAAGCACCGCTTTAGAAGCAGAGCGTGGCCCTCATCTTGTAGATCAACCCATTTCTATCATTTAAAAGTACCCAGTCTCATCTCTTTTGTTATAGTAGCATGAACAGATTGATACATCCATCTTCAAGGCAGTATCAACATGGACTGCACACTGAATATCAACAGTTCTGTTGTTAGGAAACACAGGTTTGTACCTTCAACAAGCCCCAAGGTCAAAGAGGTAAAGATGGAAGCAAAGCAAAATCAACAGAAAGGGCAACTGACTTGATTCTAGGAGACGATCGAGATGGGGGTGCCCAGGATGAGTGGTGAAGGCTGTGCCAGGGATGTGAATGGCACCCACGTTTCTTAGGATCCTAAGTGAATGCTCCTGCCTCTTACTTTTTAGAGAGGAAGGAGGAAGAGTAGCTTAGTGAGGGGCCCCTAGCAGTGGGATCAGGACCTGTCCCTGGCTCAGGAGCTGGCTTTTGGGAACCTATTCCCCAGGCTGGGATGCCTTGCCCAGCCTTGATGCAGGGGGAGGTGTGGCTAGAGTTTTCCTGCCTGGCCCACAGTCAGGATAAATCTCTTTCACCTGCCAGTCCCACAGCCGCTCAGACCCAACCAAGTAAACACAGAGACTTATATTGCTTACAAACTGTATGGCCGTGGCAGGCTTCTTGCTAACTGTCCTTATATCTTAAATTAATCCATTTCTATAAATCTATACCTTGCCACATGGCTCATGGCTTACCGGCATCTTTACATGCTGCTTGTCCTGGCGGCAGCTGGCAGGCTGGCAATGACTCCCTCCGCCTTCCTGTTCTTTTTATTCTCTCTGTTAGTCCCGCCTATACTTCCTGCCTAGCCACTGGCCAATCAGTGTTTTATTAGCAACACATTTGCCATACAGAACAGTCCACAGCAGGGAGGAGCTTAGTCCTGCCTCAACTTGATGTGCAATGCTTTGTTGACTCCCATGGGAGGCCTGCCCCTTTTTGAAGAGAGAAGTGGATGGGGAGGGGTAAATGGGAGGTAGGGGGAGGGAAGGAGAGGAGAAGAGGGAGGGGAAACTGTGGTTGGTATGTAAAATAACTGAAAAAAAGTAATAAAATATAAATAAAAATAAAATCAAATAAGTCTAAAAAAGAAAGAAAGGAAAAGGATTCTGTGTGCTCACTGGCTAATGGCTGCCATCTATTTTGGAACTATTCTAGACGCAGGGATGGGCAGGCAAGGGACAGGGAGGTGGTCAGCCCCAGTTTAATGCTGTGGCAGACTTAAGAACTTCTACCCATATCAAACCCAAAACTTAGGCCACCTGCTTTAACACTGTATGGAGAAAAACATCCTTTCAACTCTATGTCCCTATTCCTGTCTGGAGAAACCAGGTTCTGCTGTAAACAGAGAGGATGTAGAGCTTGACCTACCAATGCATCCCACTGAAAGAAAATCACTAAAGCACGTACTCTGACATGTCAATACAATCTACTCACCCGACAAAATGGGGATTCTATACTTCCATGTAGACTGAAATCCTGCTATTCAGCTGCAGAGCAGGCACACTCACACACTGAAAAGTGGCCTGGACTAGAATTCTTATTGACTGCAATGTAGATATGTCTCCTATGAAAACCATTTTAGATTTATATGCATACACAGATTGGACATATATATTGATGTGCATATGTAAAATTACTGTTTATATATGAGGTATATGTGCATATGTAATATATATGTATGTATTATTGTAGCATGAATCTTAAAGATACTTATTAATAAAATCAAGCCTGAGCCAGGTATTGGGGTGAACGCTGAATGATCAGACAAGCAGAACAAGCCACAGCTACCTCACCTCGCCAGTTACTTAGCTGATCCTGTTTCCTCAGACTGGAAGCCTCTGAGTCCTTATCCAAATGAATCTCAGCTGAACTGCTTCTTGAAAGCCTGAATGCTTAACCAGCTCTAGTTCCTGGTCCTCACGCCTTAAATACCTTTCTGCTTTCTGCCATCACTTCCTGGGATTAAAGGCGTGTGTCACCATGCCTGGCTGTTTCCAATGTGGCCTTGAACTCACAGAGATCCAGAGGGATTTCTGCCTCTGGAATGCTAGGATTAAAGGTGGCGTGAATGCCACCATTTTCTGGCCTCTGTATCTAGTGACCCCAGATAAGTTTATTAGGGTGCACAATATGTTGGGGAACACAATACCACCACATATTATCTTTTAGCTGAAAACTAAAAAGATATTCATATTTTTCCACAGCAGCTTGGCAGCAGGAGATATATATGTGTGCATGTGTGGGTGTGTTTACTTTCTTAGTTTTTCAGTTTTTTTGGATGACCCATTGTGGAGACTTTAGCCAGTGGTCTGCATCTATCCATGTGTCTATAAGCCAATGGTCTGCATCTATTCATGTAATGGCCTGCATCTATCCATGTATCTATTAACTAATGGTCTGCATCTGTCCATGTATCTATTAGCCAATGGTCTGCATCTATCCATGTATTTATAAGCCAATGGTCTGCATCTATCCATGTATCTATAAGCCAGTGGTCTGCATCTGTCCATGTATCGATTAGCCAATGGTCTGCATCTATCCATGTATCTATTAACCAATGGTCTGCATTTGTACATGTATCTATTAGCCAACAGTAATTAAGTCCTAGACAAACTGTTTCTTCTACCAGAACCCTCTGAATATATTCTCCTTTGTCTCTCTGATTATTTTAGAGCAAATTTATTGGAACACACACACATGTGGAGAATAACCTTTTATTTTGGAATAGCTGTAGATTCAAAGAACTCTTGGGAAAATAATGCAGAATTTCAGACATCCAGACAACTCCTCCCTGCTTCACACTCGATCCCCTGACTATTAACATTAATAGGCTGTGTTTGTGGCAACGAATGAACCCAAACTGATATTCAGCTAAAGTTTAACTAAGTCCATTACACCAGATTCCCCACTTCCTCAGCCAACCGGGGCTGTATTTCATTCTTCATTTTAAAGTCCTTATGGGCTTAGCAATAAAATGCCCCATTTCAGCCACTGTCTTTGTAAGCTTTTCCAGTCTGAAAAGCCTTTATCAGATCAAGTGTTCATGTTATACCCACCCTCCCCACTCCTCCTCACCCACCCTCTCTCCTTTGCTCGAACTTAGGGAAAGAATGTCACAGCATCTGTCCACAGCAGCTTGGGAGCAGGATACTTACCACCCTAACAAGCTCTTTGGGCACTCTCTGGACTCTCTTTAAAATGCCATTTTGGAATCAATGCCAGGACAAACGACTGAGTGTAATTTGGGGTAATCTGTAAAGCAGAGAATTCAGAAAAGGCCAATACATCTTTGTAAAGGCATTCGTGAATCTACTGCATTGACTGAATGAGACAAAACTAATGGCTTCCAGGCCGTGGGGTTAATTTTCACCCTGGCTGTTCATCATGCCAGGGCTCTGTGACTTGGCAGCTCAGTGGAGGCTAGAGTTTGCTCATCTTTAGTATGGGTCAGTTGACCTTTGTACACCAAGAGGCCACCTCACAGGTGCCACGCGTTCTCTGTCACGGGAAGTCAGCTCTCTAGGCCCATTTCTTAACACTCCTCGGAGTTTTCTGCCTGTTTCTGTTTCTTCTAGCCGGCCAGTCAAACAGCTCTAAGTGCACCAGGGCCTGCCTGGCTGGGAGCCAACATGGCGTCATTGCCCATTAATAGAAGTTGATGGAGCTCAGAAAAATGCTTTAGGTCTGGCAACAGTCCACTTCCTCCCATACTTTGTCTGCCTAAGGCAAATATATGGAAAAATCAATTTAGGCATGCTTATTTTTTTAAACCAGTTTGTGCTAATTTGGGCATTGATTTTTCTAGCTACTGTTGGCTTTAAAAATATTTTGTGACTAATCTTGTTTTTTTTTTTCTCCCAATTTATATAGCTTCTGTAGACACTGCTTCTTTCCCAAAATGATTTGAGGTGATGCATTGCAAAATAACATTTCTTATTAGCATCTAAGCTTTTTGCTGTCTGGCGGGGGTAGGGGGGTGTGGGCAGCCTCCAACAGCACAGGACTCAAAGGGAATCCACTGAGTTGGGGCCTACCGTGACTTTCATCTGAGGGGGTTAGGGAAAAAGACACTCACATACTCTCTTGATGGTTTCCTTCAGACCTTTTCTTTATTCTTTTGTGTGCTCCATTCTCCGTTCTTATCTCTATCCAGAAATGTCCCTCTGTCTCTCTTGGTGTTTTCCTTCTAACTCTCTTAATATTTTCCTCCTAATTCTCTCATTCTTGATGTTTTCCTTTTCCTCCTAACTCTATCTTTAGTCTTGATATTTTCCTTCTAACTCTCTAGTTCTAAATGTTTTCCTTCTAACTCATTTTTAACTCTATCTTTACTCTTTCCCTTACAGCTTGTATGCTGTGGGATGTTCTGTATGGCAAATGTGTTGCTAATAAAACACTGATTGGCCAGTGGCTAGGCAGGAAGTATAGGCGGGACTAACAGAGAGGATTAAAAGAGCAGGAAGGCTGAGGGAGTCACTGCCAGCCACCACCAGGACAAGCAACATGTAAAGATGCTGGTAAGCCACAAGCCATGTGGCAAGGTATAGATTTATAGAAATGGATTAATTTAAGATGTAAGGACAGTTAGCAAGAAGCCTGCCACGGCCATACAGTTTGTAAGCAATATAAGTCTCTGTGTTTACTTGGTTGGGTCTGAGCGGCTGTGGGACTGGCAGGTGAAAGAGATTTATCCTGACTGTGGGCCAGGCAGGAAAACTCTAGCAACACTTTTATGTCCCAGCAAAATCTTTCAGGCAATATAAAAGTTACAGTGTGGTTACATTCTGTTTTTCAAGTGAATGATCACAATAAATACAGGTAAAAACCAGTGTGTTTTCCATATCCCTTTACATGACCAAACATTTTGCATATTACAGGTGTAAAACAAATTATCCCAAGAACCCACGTACATTTCTACACAAGCAACTTGTTATAGATTAATAGAGTGTTAGTAAACAAGATATTCTTTAATGGCAGGCCGTGTTTTGCAGTTACAAAGAAAGGACCAATACTTTATTACTTATCTCAAAAGGTAATCTTCTAAGAAATCTTAAAGGAATCACAAATCTCATCTTTTATATATGAAAAAGAATCAGTCAGCTCTACTTTAAACCTTTAGGGTAAGTACACACTCATCAATAGCTTTTTTATATTAGGAGACTGAGGGCAAAAATGGGTATTAGGAATTAATCCTCACCTTTAGTCATCAACCAATCCTAGCAAGAAAGGCATATCAGCTAGTAACAATTGGGCTGCTTTGTATTTGTTCCCTGACCTTAACAAGCTCCTCACTCAACTATGTGCCTTTCTAAAACTTTAGATTGTCTTCTTGGGTTTTTTACCTCAAAGCTATCTGACAAAAACATCTTAGTCCAACTTTAAGTTATTTTCAAAGCTTTGTTTCAGCTGTGATGCACTCTGAAACCTGTGAACACATCTCCCAACATTAAGGTTAAAAGAATTTAAGCTAGTTGGGCTACTGGGACTCAATTTGTTTTTCTTAGTCATTAACCTAAGGAACAGTCTATATGGCTCCTCAATAGAAACTCGTGTGTTCTAGCTGTGTGACACTTCCTTGTTTTATTTTTTTTTATCATCAAAACTCTATCAAGGCCGGGCAGTGGTGGCGCACGCCTTTAATCCCAGCACTTGGGAGGCAGAGTCAGGCGGATCTCTGTGATTTCGAGGGCAGCCTGGGCTACCATGTGAGTTCCAGGAAAGGCGCAAAGCTACACAGAGAAACCCTGTCTCGAAAAACAAAAACAAAAACAAACAAACAAACAAAAAAACTCTATCAAAACTAGTATTATCAGTATCAATTAGACAGTACAGCTTAAGAAGAAATCATCTTCATAGTAATCCGCAGATAAAAACGCCCAGTAGAACAGGATGTTTCCCTGAGATAAACACTATATTACAGGCAGTGAGGATCTCCCCACACCCATTCACACCATGCCAGACTCCAGAGAAAGATGGCAGCGGCAAGCATGTAAAGGCACAGCAGAAGGAAAAGACATTCTGGAGTCTGTGGTCTCAGCCTTGCCTATCTGAGATTCACCCATCAGGGGTTCATCTCCTGGTGGGCTACACCCTGAAGTCAACTGCCATCTGCTGCTCCTCTGACATGGCCACCGGCATACGCTATTTCTGTTTTCCCTCAAAATGTTCTCTACTAATGTACTATAGTTGATGGATTATGAGTTTGCTTATCTACCATACCATTAATAGTCCCCTTTGTTCTACAAAGATATGGACAGAGTACATGGTGTCAAAGCACACAGTAAGACAACCAGCAAATGGGAAACATGAAAGGCAACACTGGTTGGTAGCATGGAATGCAGCTGTAAAATAGGACTTTTCAAGGATTCACGGCATGAAATCCTACATACATGCACTCAGTGGGTTGCACATTAGCAAACAGGTCTTAGAAAAGCCAGGAAGAAAGAGGAGAGGAGACCATCTGGGCAAAACACAGTGACAATGCTCTAAAATGTAGCTGCGTTTTCCAGATGACCAAATCAGAAGACATTGAAAGTGATGGGTAGTGAACGTATTGGATAATGCTCTCCTTAGAGACTGTTGTGAGCTAAATATACCCTGCTCCAAATTCACAAGTTGAAGTCCTAACCCCTTAAAACTTCAAAATGTGGTTTTCAGGTTAGGGGTCCTCAAGGAGTAATGAAGAGAAAATGCTGGCTAAACTTAGCCCCTAATCCAATATGATTCCTGTCCATTACAGGAAGAGACTAGGGTATAGATAGACACAGAAGCAGAACTCTGGTGAAGCCAGAGAGAGAGGCCTCAAAGGACACCAGCTCTGCTGGCACCGCCCCCCACCCCCATCCCCACCCCCACCCAGACTCGGACTTTCAGCCTGCAGGAAGGTGATGAAACAGTTCTGTGTTTAAGACAATTACTGTTCCCTTCCAGGACCTTTGTTATGACAACTCTCTCAAACCCACAGAGACACAAACGCGTTTCCTGAGGCAAGTCTCTAATGACATCCCTCTCTGCAGGCTGATGATTACAGCCCTAGGCTAAGGAGAGTCCTCCTTTCCTGCTCCCAGGCCTGGCCCCACACCCTCTCTAGTTCGGGAGCTCAGGTGTCACTACTGGAACTTGCCACATTGACCCACGGTTAATCAGCCTGAAGACAGAGGGCCCCGTCCTGGCAGGCTTAGCATGTTCATAGGTTGGTTTTGGTTTTTGTTTTTGCTGCCTGGAACAGAGGGAGCTTGACCTTAGACAGACAACTTGACCTTTCTCCCCAGCAGCAGAAGTTAGCTTACATAAGCCTTACTGACAGTCCGTGGCCATATTTTCCCAGAAGAAGACAATTGGAATCTGTAAGAAGAGAAAGTCGGAGGGGATCTTCATATCACTCCAGGTTCTTCGTTCATTCAACCAAACAACTGGGAGGCTGCTGACTGTTCCAGCACTCATTCTGCTGAATTCCATCTACATTCCTGCTTTCTGGGCCACTTAATTATTTCCCCTTTCACTGATTCCACTACCAGTGCCCCCACCTACCTTAGCCTTACCCACAGAATACAGATTTTTGTCACTTACAACCAGATTAGCACACTGCATTTCCCTACATTCTCCTGTTCCCCCTCCCTCTAGTTCAGTGGTTCTCAACCTTCCTAAGGCTGTGACCCTTTAATACAGTTCCTCATGTTGTGGGGACCCCCAACCGTAAAATTATTTTTGTTGCTACTTCATAACTGTAACTTTACTACTGTTATTAATCATAATGTAACTATTTGTGTTTTCCAATGGTCTTAGGGAACCCTTGTAAAAGGGGGTTAAGAACCACTGCTCTAGTCATCCCAAGGTACTGGCAGGCCCCTTGAACTAAGGTTCTCTCAGAATAACAAATGGAAAGTCAAGGATTAATCATGCTCCTTTGTAAGCTTTTTCTACAGAAAAACAGCCAATGGCCAAATATGAACACTGAGCAGCCCAACACGATTCTTTGTTCAGCTTGTCAAAGTCAATCTTTCCAGGAAACCTCCAAGCAGGTCCTCCCCTAGAGGAGGGCGTGGACCCAGCCTTGTCTTTCACAAACTACCAGTTAACTGTTTCAAAGAGTAAGAAAAGTAAAATTAAATAAACAGGTAAAAGTTAGGAAACTTAAAAGTCATTTTATTTCCTCAACTAAGTTTTCTGTCTTTCCTTGTACAGGTGAGATTGCAAGACCAAAGTTAAATACATCAACCATCTATTTCGTTTTCCTTGTTCAGAAAATCTCTACTCTTTTTCCCTTTATTATAAATGGGGCCATTTTGAACTTTGCTACTGTTAAAACCACTTGGTACCTATGTTGATAATTTTGACACTTTTTTTGAGATAGAGTTTCCCTGTATAGCCCTGGCTGTCCTGGAACTCACTCTGTAGACCAGGCTGGCCTCCAACTGAGAGATCGGCCTGGCTCTGCTCCCGCATGCTGGGATTAAAAGCATGTGCCACTACCGCTTGACAATTTGATTTTTCTTCTGTAGGAAAAAAGACCCTAATGCAGCACATGATAAAGTCCACTCATTTTACACTCATGTTGCATACAGTAGATGGAGTTTCTCCCGTCCAAGAAACCTCTCTCCTCTGCTGACTACTAAACAGCAAACAGGGCATGATCTTTCTTTTTTTTTTTCTTCTTCTTTTTTTTCTTTTTTTTTTTTGTTGTTGTTTTTGTTTTTTTGTTTTTGGTTTTTGGTTTCTGGAGACAGGGTTCCTCTGTGTAACAGCTCTGGCTGTTTCAGAACTTATTTTGTAGACCAGGCTGGCCTTGAACTCATAGAGATCTGCTGGCCTCTGACTCCTGAGTGCTGGGATTAAAGGTATATGCCTCCACCACTCAGCTTCTGTTCTATTTCATATGACAGTTACCTTTTAAAAAAGATACTCATAGATTTCATGTAGCTGCCTTATATTCTCATTTTGCTGATTTCATATTTTCCCAGGATAGAATAAAAACAAACAAACAAACAAAGAAAGAACTCACTACCTGTGTGAAGAGTCTCTCAGCTTTTTAAGAATGTCTTCAGTCAAGGATTTCTCAAATACTTCTTCAGAATAGGTTCTCATTAAGCATTGTTAATGTATATAATTTCCTACTCTGACAATAAAAAGGTGAAAGACCTTGTACTTAGAAAAAAAGGGATATTTTTCATGTGTATATGTATGTGGGGTGTGTGTGTGTGTGTTCATGTGTGTATGTAAGTACATGAGTGCACAGGTATGCACAGGTACACACACACACACACACACACACACACACACACACACACACGAGTGCATAAAGGCCCAATGTTGCTACCAGGAATCTTCCTCAAACCTCCTCCACCTTATCCGTTGAGGCAGGGTCTCTCAGTCAAACCTAGATCTCACCAACACAGCTAATCTCGATAGCAAAGTTGCTGGGAGGCAGGCTGAAGGGAGGGAGTGGGAATCTGCACATCCCTGGCCTCTGCCTTCAAGGCTGGAATTACAAGTGGGTTACCATACTCATTCTGCATCCACATGGGGGCTGGTGTTCTGCAGGCTGGTCTTCTTGCTTGCATGGAAAGCCCTTTAACTGCTGAGTCATCTTCCCAGCCTGGCATTTTGTTTTTCCTCGGAAATCTCCATATTATTTCTAGTTCTGTTGTGTAAACTTGAGTCTGCAGGCTAGCAGTACTATCCTGTAGATGGGAAGCCTCTGCCAAGGAAGGCTTAAGGTCGGTGTTAGAAGCATCAGTTTTTCTCATCTACAGAGTAGGAATTTAAATATCTACTTTGCAATTTAGTTAGCTGGTTGTCAATGTTGTATATAAATGACTATTAAAAGTGCCTGGCATATTGTGAACATTTAAGAAATTGTATTATCCAATTTACTACATGACTGGTTATCTCTAATTTTTAATGCCCCGTGTGCTTATGATTTCCCCTTCATTTATGAATGTCTTTTCCTTCTTTCTTTCCTTCATTCCTTCCTTCATTCCTTTGTTCGCTCCTTCCTTCCTTCCTTCCTTCCTTCCTTCCTTCCTTCCTTCCTTCCTTCCTTCCTTCCTTTTCTTTCTTTCTTTTGCCATTTGCTGGTTTTGGTGACATAAAACAGGTCCAATGGCACTTTTACTTCTATGAAGTAGCACAGATAATAAAAAATAACAATGCCACGCTAAATTATTCATAGACTCATAGAATGTAACCACTGTAAATGACATTTAACATTTAAAAAGCCCAAGGTTTTCAAAACAGGTGCTGTGTTTTAATGTGTTTCAGCCAAAGAGCCACCCAAATGAGCTACTTTGTCTCCAGTAAAGAAACCACAAATCATGGGGAACCCTCTAAGAAAGAGGAGGTTCAGAAGGACAGACTGGGCTTGCAGTCAGTGATGTGGGTGAAGGTGAAGGAATTGGGACTTTTGTCTGGGTTGGATGCTGCCAGGGAGGCCCAGGTGGGTCTTTGACCGGGTAGCTAAGTAAAGCATAGCCAGAGAGAGGGGAGGCAGCAGAAGTCTCTCAGATTAGCAAGAAGGAATGTCTGGTCATTTTTGTGGTCCGGATGATGTGGTTCAGACTTTCGCCTGTGCTCAGACAAGACAAGGAGTGGTCTTGTTTGTGTATTGATCTATTATGGTCAACTCTGGTGTTTTAGGAACTTGTATATGTAAAACAGAAGACCATAGCTCATCACCAAGGACCAGGCTAGTTCCCAACGACAAAGACATAGTTGGGAGTGTCAGGTCAGGCTCCAGAAATCAAACTGCTTTTCTCACTCTTGCCTACTAAATTAGTATGCTCTGCAATAGAACTGAAGAGAGGGTGATGGACTTTGTTCTAATAAATTTGGAATTCTTGAAAGGGCTGAAATGACGGTTCAGATCTCAGAATCTAGGAACAACTCCAGGGTTGTTAAACAGCTCCCCCCACCCAGTAATGCTAATTCTTCCATTCCCCAACCCTGCTGCCTATGAAATCACCACTGAAATGGTTGGCTTCAGGAACACATTAGTTCATTTGATCCTAAAGACAGGGAACCACTACTAATCCTCAGCCACACTACCTCCTCTGGGCCCTGTGCTTGGCTTTCATTGCTCCGGTGACCAGAGCACAAAGACCTCAGTTGCTTCTGCCCCTGAGGAACCCCACTCCACCGTGACCACTGTTTTAGTCTGTGCTGCTACAGCAGAGTATCCAAAAGACTGGGTAATTTACAAAGAAAATAAGTGTATTTCTCATAGTTACAGAAGCTGGGAAATTCAAGATGAAGGTGCCAGCATCGGGCTTGGACCTTCTTGCTGTGTCCTTCTATGATAGGAGGGAGAGGGGCAAGAGTAGAGAAGAGAGGGAGAGATGAGGAGAGGGGAGGGGAGGGGAGAGGAGAGGCGGGAAGGGTGCTAAAGGAAGGAGCATCCTTTTACCAGGAACCTATCCCATGAGGACTCCCACGATGGCAGTGCTAATCCATTCACAGGGGCTCTGCCTCTTTACAGTTCTACCTTCCAATGTCATTGCACCAAGTTTCTTACATACGGACCTCAGGGGTCCCGCTAAAACTACACAGCATTCACCCTTGCTGACAGAAGCAACCTGAGCTGCACAAGCCCACCCCCAGAACTCACATGAGCAATCTGATCATCTGAACCTACTTCACATGTGAAACTCCTGCCACAGGGAACCAGGAGCTTAGTGTCTTGAGCATCTGCAGTAGGAAGGCGTGCTAGCAGAGGGAGGTAAGAATGGACACTGAGTCCCAGGCCAGTATATTCACCACAAGCCCTAAGCAGGAGCCAGGGGGACCGGATCTCAGCCTGTGTTGGTCACTAATTTGCTGTCTGAAGTTAGAAAAGCATCATGACCTTTCTGGGTGTTAGTCTCGGTGATCAAGTTAATCTGGTTGATATTCAAGTGTCTTTCTGATCCTGGAATTCTATAATAAGTATTGATTTATTAAATTCATCTTAAATATATTTGTTTTAAAGACTTTTTTTTTTTTACAAAACAATTTTCATTATTACTCAGAGTAAAAATAATAGGACTTCAAATGACCCCTAATTATCATTTCCTCTTTCAGTATTATTATCCTTCTGTATTGAACTGTGCTGACTTATGGAACCAGTGTGTAAAAATGACACCCAAGGCTAGATCACAAAAATTGTCAGTTTCTCTCTTCTTTTGCTGTGCTTTGTTTTGAGACAGAGTCTTGCTATACAGTCTACACTAGACTTGAACTCACTATGTAGCCCAAGCTAGCCTCAAATTCACCATCCTTCCTGTCTTTACCTGCCAAGTGTTGGGATAACAGGCATCTAGCACCACACCTAGCTCTGACTTCTGTCTTTGCTTCCTTGGATTCCTTACACCCATGAATCCAGCCGCCATATGAGGACATGCACAAAGGGAGTCCTGGTGAGGATTGAGGCCGCACGCCAGTCGCAGAGCACCAACCTACAAGCCACACAATGACACCTTGGAAGTGAATAGTTTAGATTTATCTCTGGTCAAGTCTCTATTAGAGATCAGATTTCCCTTACCATAATAAAGAACTTGGCACAATTGGCTTAAAAGTAGGAAGGTTAATTTCCTCACAGTTTCAGGGCATTCAGCTAGATGCCTCGTCATTTTAAGGCCATGAGGTAGTACATTAAGGAAGGAACACAAGACAGAAAGCATTCAGCTCATGGCAGCTGGGAAGAGAGAGAGGAGGAGGAGGTACCACTGTTTCAATGTCTCTTACAAATCCACACCCTTAATAGGCTAACTTCCTCCCACTGGGCTGAAATTCCTAAAGAATCTGTCACTTCCCATTGATGCCATGGTCTGGAGAAGAAAGCCTTCATTTGACACATGGTCATTTCATGTGAAACTCCGAGGCAGAGGCACCCATATCAGCCACACATGGACTTCTGGTTCTCAGAAGCTGTGTGTGATTATAAACAGTTAACGTCTTCTTGAGCTGTTCTAGGAAAAGTGTTGGTTGGCTGGGTCAGAAAACAGATGCATTCCTCAGTTAGCATGCAAAATAGTATGAGGATTTATTTGCTTATCCTTCTCTGATCTACAGCTGGGAGTCTTTGAGACTGAATCTACACATATCAGAGCATTAAAAAGTTTATAAATCAGAATCAAAACTATTTCTGAGAAATTAAAAAAAACATGATAATGAACCGACAGGAAAAGGCCTTATTGTTCATGTATTAAATAGCACATATTTTCTTGGGCAGAGTTCCAAGCCTTTGATGTTAATCACAAGGCGAATATGTGCTTTGAAAATAAAACTAACATAAACCTCATAGATAAAGTGATTCTACTGGCGTCTAGATGAAGGGATAATGCTGACTTTATATGTAACAAGCATGTATATATGTTAATGAAATTGCCTGCTCATGGATGACTTTGGGGTCTATGCTAAAAGGTAAAGATCTCATGGTAATTTTTTTACATTTTATGTTGGCTTAAAATTTCACTTAAGACAGAACTCTTTAGGAAAACTTACCATTATGGTTTGGATGTAAAATGCACTCCCCACCCCCAGAGCACATGTGTTGAAGACTTGATTCCCAGTTCAGGAGTGCTCAGAGGAGGGATGTTTGAGAGGTGACTGGAACTTGAGGATACTGACCTTTCATAACACAGTGGCATGTTAGTGCTGGAGGTGGTGGAACCTTTATGGGGGGGGGGGTGGCGCGCCAGTTAGAAGCAGTAGGTGACTGTGAGGGTGCCCTTAAACAGTCCTGGGACCTGAGCTCCTTCTGACCGTTGTCTTTGCTTCCTGGTTGCCA
>CABHPP010148306.1:0-20253 GCA_902168425.1 Peromyscus attwateri
GAGGCTAGCCTGAGCTACCTGAGACCCTCTTTCAAAAAAAAAATCAACCATACAAGCAAAATGCCACTGGGGCTGTGAGTGGCAGAGAGTGAGCATGCGTCCTGTTTGGGCCGTGTGCTGACCTGGTGCGACGACGTGCCGGGTGAGGAGAAATCCTGCCGCGTGTGCCTGTGTCTGAATCATTTCTGACCACAAACCTGCAGGTCTGAGTCTGTGAGTGGCTGGGAGCAATCACGGCTGTGTCTACAGTGGCGTGTGTTCCGTGTTCCGTTCTCATGACAACTGCCACACTGCCTGTGCCATGGGTGCTCTAAGTGACCAGGACATGACCAGGTCCTGGGCATTCTGTTGCTTGACTCTTTCCCTAAAGAAATGCCAGCTGGTGGCAAAGGGCGTCCTGGGAGCAGGTAACTCAGCTTCCTTTTAACGCCATGTGGAGCAGAGGAGGGCCTGGCCAATGACACCTTGAGGCAGTGGTTTGTCCCAAGCAGCTACTGGCTCCTGGAAGCCTGCTCATTGGGAACAAGGTAAAAGGCTGCCTGCAACTGAGCACTGGGGACAGCCAGGAGGAAATGGCCAGGGTCGGGGTTAAAGGAAACGCATTGGTCCTGGGACCAGGAAGCCTGGAGGGCTGTGAAGGATTGGGGTGCTGGCTGTCCATCTGGAGAGGCAACCACCGTGTGCTCTGGAGTGTGCACACCATACACCCCTGTGCACCTTGCACCTGGTCCTGCCAGCTGCTAGGAGTTGGGGGGGGGCGCTTCCCCCACATGTTGGGTGACAGTAAGAGGCATGCTCAGCTGCACTTGCCCCTTCCTTCTCAGGCACCTTTTGCCCAGTTCCCAGGAAGTGGCTGTGGAATTTGTTTCCAAATATAGACAGGGGTGGCCCCTGGCTGTCTGTAGACAGCCCTTCTGGCCTCTAGAATGCTGTGCCTTAAGAGAACTGGCTGCTAGAGGCCAGTTTCGGCCTCACACCTGAAACTGCTGGTGAAAACAATAATCATAAAAGCAGATGATAAAAATGGAGAGATGGGGGTATGACTCAGGGGCTAAAGGCGCTTGCTGCCAAGTCTGACGACCCGAGTTCAATCCCCAGGACCCACATGGTGGAAGAAGAGAACTGACTCCCACGAGTTGTCCTCTGATGCCCACATGCATATGCAGGCATGCACAGTCACACACCCACACCCACATCCCATCCTATTTCCATGCACACACACATACATACATGGCCCTTCCACAATGACGGACACATGCATGATCATCTCACACAGCCTCTGACCCATGCCCCTGCACACTATAGCTCATGGGTGTTTTCATGCAAGGAGGTACATAGAAAATAAGTATATATGTTTAGACATATAGATGTATATTATAGATGGATGTATGTTTTAATACTCCAAGGAAGCTCACACAATGATACACCCACACAACTCCAAACTGATGCACATTGAAATGTGTATGTTTAAATACCTCGAGACAGTCCGCACAATGACACAAAATCCCTTGCCAAATGACACACATACATAATGACAAATGACAGTCATACATAATATTCAATGATAGGCTGGGTGGTGACGATGGTGCACACCTTTAATCCCAGCACTTGTGAGGCAGAGGCAGGCAGATCTCTGAGTGTGAGGCCAGCCTGGGCTACAGAGTGAGGCCCTGTCTCAAAAGCAAGCAAGCAAGCAAACAAACAAACAAAAAGTCAACCACAGCAGCAGAGGCTGGGGATGTGACTCCGCAGTAGAAAGCTTGCCTCGCAAGCATAAGGCCCCTGGTTTCATCCCCAGTACAGCACAAATGGGGGATGCTGCCATGTCTGTAATTCTAGCACTGGGGAGTAGAGGTGGGAAGATGTGAAGGCCCCAGTCCTGGAGATCTAGAAGTCTTCCCAGGAACGCATTCCCAGTGCGGTGGGAAGGCAGCCAGGTGCAGGGAGGAGAAAGGACTTGAGAGTGGAGACTCCACAGTTTCCACTTCTGCTGCACTAAGCTCTCAGTCCCCCATCTAAGGAAGTTCTCTCCTTGACTCAGCAGCCAAGGTACAGACTCGAGCACAGGTCTAGGATCCTTCCATGACCCCCACTTGAGCTCCAGGAAGCCACCACAGCAGAGAGACCCATAGTGACCTGCCTCTCTCCACCCTGGAAATAATTGAGTGCCTGGAAGAGGAAGATAAGAACAGTAGGGCCTAGCCGGGCAGTGGTGACGCATGCCTTTAATCCCAGCGCCTAGGAGGCAGAGGCAGGTGGATCTCTGTGAGTTCGAGGCCAGCTTGGTCTACAGAGTGAGTTCCAGGACAGACAGGACTACACAGAGAAATGCTGTCTTGAAAAATCAAAGTAAGAAGAAGAGAAGGAGAAGGAGAGAAGGAGGAAGAGGAGGAGGAGAAAGACGAGGAAGATGAGGAGGAGGAGGAGGAGGAGGAGGAGGAGGAGGAAGAGGAGGAGGAGAAGGAGGAGGAGGAGGAGAAGGCCTTGTGGTCTTCACAACCCTGACCCAGAGGCTCCCTCAGCAAGCTAGGCCACAACTGGCTAGCATTCTGCGGGAAGCTTCCCCTGCAATGGGGGCTCCCTTTCAGGTCCTACCTGGGGTGCCAGAGACTAGGGTAAGGATGTGCGGCTTTACTGCTGGAGCTGTCTTCACATTCCCTCTACCTAAATATGGCCTCCACCCTGCTTCTAGGGCAGTGTGCACTGGCCCTAAGGCTTTGACGAGTAGAGGCCAGGATATGAGAACACAACCCTGAGGTTTGGAAAGCAGGCTTCCAGCATCTACCATCCTGGATCCCAGTTGCCAAAGGCCAGCAAACCAGAGTCCGCTACTGGTTTTCTGGGTGTCAATGGGACTGGTAGAGAGAAATCAGGTACCTGAAGAGGGCTGAACTTCTCTCACTGGATGAAGGAGCTTTGAAGGCCAACAAGGTGACCTTTGAACTTACTCAGCCCAATAGTTCTCTTTGGGTACCATATCCAGGTTCGTTAGAGAAGCCCCAGAAGCTAATGATGAAGGATCTGGGGGAACTCTGTAGTCAAAGTGCATGGAATCAAATTTCACCCGACTGTGACCCAGGTCAGTGGCCCCAGAAACCTCTTCCGCAATGTTGGGGACACATGTGAATGTCTCTTCCTGGCAGGACTGTGTGGAGCTGAATGAGCCAGGGGGACTCTCAACAACGCAGCTCTTGACTGCTGAAAAAATTCATTAGTCTTGAACCTCAAGTGCTGGCAGATTCATGAGCCTAAAATATCTGCATTTGTGTGTGTGTGTGTGTGTGTGTGTGTGTGTGTGTGTGTGTGTGTGTGGACACCAGCGGGACTCTTGAGAAAACAAGAATACAAAAATACTGGGAATGGGAGTTGGAGGATGTAGAGTGCTTACTTAGGGTTCAGTCCTCGGCAATCCCCCCCCCCCAAAAAAAACATGTCTGTCATCCCAGCACTGGAGAAGTGGAGACAGGAGGAACAGAGGTTCAAGGTCATCCTGGGCAAACATAGGGAATTGGAACCAGTCTGGGCTACTTGAGCAAAGAACAAAAAGAAAATAGGTAAGATCTGAATAAGTGGACGATGCTATAGCTGCCCCTACCCCTACCTGCCTCACCAGGCTGAGGCCAGAAAGGTTGGGTAAGACACCACAGAGTGGCTAGGTGTTTTGCTGACATTAGTTGCCCCATCAGGAAATTGAATAAAAGACAATACCCATTATTCATTTTTCCTGGCCAGATCTGAGAGTGATGGGGTTTATTTAGCCAACAGTGTGAAACAAACGACCATCCCTCAGTTCCAAGGCCTTTATGGGCACCTCGGCTCCTAGACCTTTCTCTCCATGATCCTCGATCTTTTGTCTCTCTGGGATGGTTGTTGCCGATCCAGGCAGTCAGTAGTGGCAGGAGCAGCCTCCCCCTGCCCCACATTCTTTCTCAAAGTTCATTGCCTCTCATATAGACACAAAACATTTAGCCTGTACTGTCCATCGCCCACTCCCATCCCCAGAGAAGATCATTTTCCCTCCTCGAACCAAAGATTTAAGGAACAATTCAACCAGAATATTCCTTTATTTCCTCGGTCACATCCATAATCAAACTCTTTGTTGTTGTTGTTCCCAAAAGAAAGTGGGGCGTCATTTACCATTAATATCAGACGTTCTAGTTTTCAACTTCTTCCTCCCAGGGTTGCTCCAGGAATGGCTGGGGTGCCCGCCCATGGTGTTCCCAACACTGAAGGGACCAAGGGATGTAGAATGTGGGACACCTAAAACCCCAGACCTGTGGTACCACCAAGGATCATCACTCAAAAAGAGTCACCAGTCAGGCTAATACTATCAATTTTCTCAAGAGCAGTGGAAACATCTTAGGGCCTCAGGACACCGAGGGGCACGGGACTGGACTGTTCCTCGATTCCCGTTATTGAGAGTGCTGTGGGTGACTCCTGGTTGCCATAGCGATCAGAAACCCAGAGTCCTAGATGAAACCCAGCTCTCCACTCCTGCCCAGTTCTGCCTCCTCCTTCTGCTTCCAGAGCCTTCTGTCAGGGTTGTGTGAGCCTGGAAGGGACTGCCTGGGGGTGGGGTGGGGGTGGGGGTTGGAAGCCCAGGGTGATGGAGAAGAAAAATTAGAGGTCTCGACCAAGCAATCATCTTGGTGACGGATCCTTCCACTTTGGGGTTTGGCTGCCCTCCTCACCATCACCCGCATGCACCCCCACTTCCCTTCACCTCTCTAAAAGTCATTACCAGAGTTTTCACTCACAGCTCCAGGCAGGAGTGTCCACTCTCTTCATCTTCTCCCTCCTCAGTGGGCCCCAGTTGGCCGCAGACTCCCAGACTGGGGTCTTGCAAATTTCCCTCGACAGAGGAAAAAAAAAAAAAGCAATTGAGGACCACAACAATTATCCTTGGAGATTGAGGTGGCTGCATCCATGTGGATAAGATGATTTTTTTTTTCTTTTAGGTCTTCTTGACCATGTAGTTCAAAATCTGATCTGGCGAGTGAGGAAGGAGACAGGTTTCCCAAACCACAGGCCTGGCCCACTTTGGCCTCTGGGTGAATGTGAACTGGGTTTGAAGGTATCACACTGAGCTAGTATACAGAAGTAACCATTCCCAATTACCCCTTTGTTTCTCCGGCCCAGGGTGAGGCATCCCCTCCCCCTTAAGTACAACCCTTTATGAAACTGGGGTCGGATTCTCTCTGGTGAGACTCCTCGATTCTTGGGACAGGCTGGCTGGAAAGGGCCCCTCGGAGGCCGCCAGCTTCGGAGGTATAGCTTCATCTCTGGCTTTGAGTCTGGGCCTTTGAGCAAGCTCAACACGTGTGGATTTAATTTTCCTTTCTTTCTAACTTTGTCCCCCCCTCCCCAAAGGGAACAAGAAAAATAGTCTTTCGTGTCGACAGCGCGACACCATTCCTTCTGCCAAAGAAAATTTGTCTTTCCCAGAGCCCCAGAGAACAGGACACTCTTAAGTTTCCACAGCACCCTTCAGTTCGGGGTGGGTGGGGGATCCAGACAGGTTTCTCCCCCCTCACAGGGGACCCCAGACCTAGAGTTATTAGCCTAAGTCTCTGACAACAAGGTCACCACACACACACACACACACACACACACACACACACACACACATTATGGAGCTGCTGATGGTGTAGACTCAGTGTCTACACCCATAGGACTTCCATGGACTTCTGGGTTGCAGATAGGATTCGAATTCCCCAGGCTCAACAAGGTCTCCAGGTCATCTCAGCTTGGACCCCTCACCCTTAGGGACTGGTGACCACCCAAATTAGAGGGGACTTACTAGGACAGCAGCTCCTTGGCCAACCAACTCTACTGTCACCTTCCTGCGGCTTTGAGAGAGTGACTCCCCTAACAGCTGGTTGTCTAGAGACATTTCCATTTCTTATCTCTTAATCCTTAATTTGAAAAGCAAAACACAACCCATCCCTGCACGGGAATCAAGAACGATAATCATGGCTGGGGGAATATTAGGAGGGCCTATCGAATACTGAATAATAATAAACGCAGCCAAGGCTCTTTCCCGAAGGCCCAAAGCTGGGAAGCTGGGAAGCTGGGAGCCGAATAAAACACTGGAAAGACCACTCAACAGCTCCCGAAGTCCTGGAAAAAAAAATTATAATAAAGTCAGATTTCACTAGGCAAGAGGGAAAGTGACCCCCTGAGGGGGGGGGGAAAAAACCCTTCCCACCCTCTCCAGAAGTCTTCCTTTTGCGTTCTAAGTTGGCCAAAGTTTAGTTTTCTCATCATTTCTACTGTCGTTAGAATTCTTATTGACTTTCCCAGGCCTGTGTGCACTCCTCTCCACTTTCTGACCCCAGCGGGGACCCAAATGAGGCAGGGACCCGGCCAGTGGGGAGGGATACCGAAGGGAGTGTATCCCTGCGTGTTCTCTTCTGAGGTTTGGGTGTGACTTACTTTTAAATGTCAGGGGAAATGTGAGTAGTAATAATAACAAGGACCACGGCTCCCTTTGTTCTATTTTGTTTTGTTTTGTTTTTAATAGGATCCTGGGTCTTCCTATCTTTCAAGGTATTAAAAAATCAAGGCGGAAATTTTGCAAAGAGAAGGAAGTCCAGGCTGGGAGGAAAGCCCGCGGGGAGCAGGGTTAGAGAAACTCAGCTCTTTCAAAGAAGGGAGGGAGAGAGGTGTGCCGCGGCCCTCTCGAGGCTCTATACGCCGCCGAGGGTGAGGGGAACCGGTTCAGTTTGAGGCTGCAGCGTTTTTCTGTGACGGTTGCTTTCTCCGGAGCACGGGGCGAGTCTCTGAGGCTGGGCTGGTGGTACCCTCAGAGGTTGGTCCAGGTAGTTGCGCCCGAAATTGTCGAAATTGTCGAGCCAAGGGAAAAGTGAAAGGAACTCGGCCCACTCGCTGTGAACCCTCGGTCGGGGTTTCTCACCCGCCTGGGTCTTACAGGTCACCCTACTCAGTTGGGGGGAGCGGGAGGGACAAGGATTCCGGATTGCATTCTTGGCGTCTGGGAGAAAAACTCGGATTTGAGGGTCAGAATCATTCGCTTGGGAAATGAAAGCGAAGCTGGAGCCGCAGGCCGGGAGGCCTGGACTCCTAGGAAGGAGGGCAGGGATGAGCTGGTGTCCTGCGTCTTACAGCCGCTGTCCCTTGGGGCCTGACCTTGGCTCTGCAGCTGCCGGGCCGCCCGTGTCACTGCCGTTTCAGTCCCCAGTGGACTGCGACTGAAACCGGGTCATGCTTCTGGGAATCCTAAGGTTTCGGGGAGCACAAAACCCCAGGATAGACCCGCGAAGCGTCGGGGTGGGGTGGGGTGGGGTGGGGGAGCGGGGCAGCACAGATTAAAAGTCTGGCTCCCCTTGGGGCCGCTAGCTGGCGGCGGGGTGGGGTGGGGAACTTACCCTCAGGAAGGCCTTGGGCTCTCTGGCTCCTCGTAGGGCTGGCCTAACTTATTGCTGGGCGCCGCCGCCGGGTTGGGGGAAAGTCTACGCGGTTCGTTTCGCAACTCAAAACGGAGTGGGTTTCCAAATGCACGCAGACGCTTACGCAGACTCACCCAACCACTTAGAAATTATACCCATTGATCCAACTAGAAATAATTGCCGATTTCCACGAAACAAAGTAGAGCGCTTCGCCCCTGTGCAGGGCCCGGCGCTGATTTTTTTTTTCCTCCTCACAGTGCACCCCTCTCCACCCCTGCTCCCCCCCCCCCCCACCACACACTCGCACCCCGCCCCCGTCTGGCCACTCTGGGACCGATTGCATCCCAGGACCTCACTGAAGGAGCGGCATACCGAATGGCCTTTCTCTCCACAAGGAACTTTGGCAGATACCTGATATCCGTTAAGATAGTCCCAAGTAATTATTTCAGTGCAGGAACGGACCTGGGCATGAGCTATGGCACCCCAAATGTAACCAGCTAAAACGGCCTCCACATCCGAAAAATAAAATTGTGTAAGTAGGAAATCTTTGCCTTTTGCAATGAACCTTGGGAAACTCTGGTTTCCCTACAAATGGGGGCTGTGAAGTGGGCTCCCACCTCACTTCTCTTACCCTCTCTAAGAGAATCGACCTTGATTCTATTTGTGTCTCCTCCCGTTGATCACCCCCCCCCCCCCACCCCCCCCGAGCCCTCTGGGTCTGTTTATTTATTTCTTTATTTCCCCCAGGGTTCAGGCATCCTGGACTTGTGTCTTACAGCCAGATCTCGATAGACGAAGATGGAGAGAACTCAGCCTCCCGCCACTGCCCCCCAGTCAAGCGTGACAAGGCGCGGGCTGGTTGCGTGACTTGTGACGTCTCCAAGCCCTATAGGAGCAGCGGCTGGTGAGATAGTCGCTATCGCCCCGTTGCCTCTTTATTTTATTGGGGTATGCCTGGCAATAAACAGTAATATTTAATTTGTCGGAGACCACAAACCAACGACAAGCTGGGAGGTACTTGCTTCTCTTGACGGACCCTGGAAGAAGTCTTCGTTTTAAAAGGGGGTCTTTTTTGCGGGGGGGATGTCCTTTCAAAACTCCCTGTGAACTGCATTACCTCAGTGAGCATTTCTTGGCTTCTGGGCTGAAAGAAGAAGTGAGATTAAGGGAGGTGAGTTTTGTTGGGGAGAATTGTGGGGGCGGGTGTGAATATTTACAGGCCAGCCTTTATTTTCCCTGGAACCCCTAGCTTCCCACCCTACCTAGCCTTGGCTGAACCCCCACTTAACTGCTATCGAAAGCCATCTACACCCTTGCGTTTTATCTTCGATCACTTGCAAGAATGGATCTCTCCCGCCAGGTTTTAAGAAAAATACTCAAAACAACGCTGTGTGGTGGCTGGCGCCCTGTGCACCATCTAAGCTCAGTGAAGGAAGTGTATCTGGCTGGGTTGTTGCTTGGGGAAGCCCAGATTTTCCCTCTCGGGAAGGGCCTGCTGATTATTTATGGGGATTAATTTTATCCTCAAATCTCTGTGAATGTAAAGGGATTGGAGAGGTCTGTCTGGATTTCCCCTTCCTTCAACCAGAGACGCAGACTCCCATCCCGAGGTCAGGTTGGCTTTCTGTCCCCCGCCCGAGGTGAGGTTGAGGTTGCCTCCGTTCTAATCTAAAGGACTCCTTGCAGACTTTTTGAAGAGCGAAGGTGTTTGCACAAATAAATAGCTGGCCTTGGCCAAGGTGTGCTTGAAAACAGATCTGGAAGGCAGAGGGTGGGGTTTCTCCCTAGCCGCCCCACATTTAAGACCGAAAAGTCCACTGGAGACATTTTGCAGGGGCGGCCTGCAATTTTGCAGCCACAGAGGCTATGCCGTTGCTGGAGTCCAGTCCAGGGCATTTTCCCAGTCTTTCTCTCTCTCTTTCCAGCCCTTGGCTCTAAGGATGTAGTCTCTAATTAGAGTCCCAGAAAAGAAGCGTACCGAGAGGGTAGAAGGAGGCTGGAGCGGGAATCGGAATGGGCTCGTTGGCGTTTGTTTCAAGCACCACTCTGTGTTGTCCCAGGCTAATTCTGCTTCCACCAAGACCAGTGTCTCTGCTGTGGATTGCTTTCATTCACCCTCTGAACGGCAGCCTTCAGAGAGGCGAAGGGCAGGCCAAGGAGCACTCAGAGCTGAAACCCCCAGCCAGCCCTCAGTGACTGATTATTTTAATAAAACTGGGCACTGCCCTGTGTACACCCCAGTGTGTGTGTGTGTGTGGGGGGGGTGCGCACACACACAATGATTTCTTGGCATCTTTGATCATCTTGGCCCCCCCAGTCTCAAGGCACCTTCTCTCCCAAGTCCTAGAGAGTTTGGGGTGTGTGTGTGTGGGGGGGGTGATGAGTCTGGGGTGGAGGAGAGCTGTCAAGGCAGCTAGTCTTGGCTCTGCATGGGGCCAGGCAGGGTCACACCGCTCTCTGTCTGAGGTCAGCCCTGGAGACAGAAATCGGGCGAGGCTGTGGAGGCCCTTGGGTGTGTGCACATGCCTAATGCATCCAGTCTTGGTTCTCTGCATGGCCAGGCCATTGAAATTGCTAGGCTTCCCCGAGAGAAGCTGGTTAGCTCTGGCCAGACTCCTGTAGCTTGCCTGCCTTCCTTCCTTCCTTCCTTCCTTCCTTCCTTCCTTCCTTCCTTCCTTCCTTCCTTCCTTCCTTCTTTCCTTTCCTTTCCTTCCTTCCTTCCTTCCTTCCTTCCTTCCTTCCTTCCTCCCTCCCTCCCTCCCTCCCTCCCTCCCTCCCTCCCTCCCTTTCTTCCTTCCTTTCTCTCTTTCTGTCTTTCCTCCTTGCAGCTACTGGCTCAGCACAGCCAACGGAGATGATGGAAGGAGCATGGGAAGGGAGTGGGGGTGGGGAATCACCGGGTCTAGAGCTGACAGTCCTATAGTGATTCAAGTGTTTGGGGGGGGGTATCCAGTGAAAAAGTGGAAAAGGTGGTAGAGTGGAGAGAGGAAGAGAGGGAAGGAGGGAGGAAGGGAGGGAGGGAGGAAGGGAGGGAGGGAGGGAAGGAGAAAGGGGGAGAGAAAAAGAGGACAGGGGAGAGAGAGAGAGAGAGAGAGAGAGAGAGAGAGAGAGAGAGAGAGAGAGAGAGAGAAGCAATTTCTATACTTTGTAAGCATCCCGGCATCCCAGCTGAGTTAGATTGTCTAGGAGAGAGAGAGAGAGAGAGAGAGAGAGAGAGAGAGAGAGAGAGAGTCTCATACCTCAAATTCTGGAACTTTAACCCCGAAAGCGTCTCTCTGAGAGCAGCTGGCCGATTCCCAAGACTCTCTCAGGTCCCCCCAACTCCCCAACTTTTCTTCTCCGGGGGTGCAAGCGCAGAGCAGGGGCACTGAAGTTGTATGGTATGGGTTTTGGGGGTACTCCGGGACCTGCTGCTTAGTTTCGTGTTCTGAGCCCTTCTGGAGCCTGACAACTTAAAAGTGTTTAGGGCTAGCGAACAGCCAGCGAGCTGTGGAGGAGGTGTGCGCTGGAGGTGGGCAGTCGCTGGGAGGCTCCAGGAGTGGGTACTTCTTCGTACGTAGCAACAGTAGCAGCCAGCTTGGGCAAGCAAGCAGTCCTTAGCACAAACTCCAGAGTCACCATGCCTGCACCCCCACCTGGCCTCCGGCTTTCCTGCTAAGAGGAAGAGGGGTGGTGGTGAATGCATCCCGCGCGCAGAGCGAGGTAACGGTACAAACAGATGGCCGGGGCGGGAGCAGGCTGCAACAGTCGGCTGGGGGAAGCGGAGAATGGCGGACTCCAGCCCTGTCTTACATTCTGCAGAGTCTGGCTTGCAGAGATTTTTATCCGGGCCTGGACCTTTCAAGGCGAGAGGGAGCCGGGAGGCTGCCGAGGCTGGGGGAGCCTCTGAGCTTGCAAAGCACACGGCCTGGTTCTGTCAAACCACATCTTGCTCGGCTCCGCCAGCCTCCCAGCTTCCCGGGATCCTGGCAATGGTTAGGGTGGGTTTCTCCCGATGGCTGGCCGTGAATGGGAGAGCATGCGGGGCGCCAGCCCTGTTTTCCTTTGTTATGAGAAGATTATGGGGCTCCCATGGCTGTCTCCCCCAAACTCCTGAGGCCAGAGGAAGAAAGATGTCAGAGAATTGGGCCTCGGAAGCTGTCTGTGACCTCATTTATGTCTCAGGCCGCTACAACCCAGGTTGGGATCCAGTCTTTTTGCCTAAGAAGCTACTAAAATTGTGTGTGTGTGTGTGTGTGTGTGTGTGTTGGTGTTGGGGGGCATCCCTTTTATGAAGTCTTCTGGTGTTTTGAGGTGGAGGCGGTGGTAGAAATCCTTCCTTGAGGAGGGAGGCTGATCTAAGAACTTGGACGGCTTCTTCTTCCTCCATTGAACTCCCGGGCTGCCCTAATAACCACCTCGGTCCCTGGCAGCCCATTCAATGCTTGCAGCCCAGGATTTATCTGGGACCGATTTTAGACTATCCAACCGGGAGCCAGACCTGCAGTTTGAGTGAGCCAGCCCTGATTGAAGCTCAAAGAAGTTCCATTTAGCCTGGCTACTCCAGGGAAATGCCTGCCGCCCCAGCTAGCTAGCTAGCGATCTGAAAGAGCCGGGAGGATACAGCCCACCGGCTTGCAGCAGAGTCGCAGCCCCTCTCCGATCTACCTCCTGTCTTCACTGTGGCTACTTTCAATTTTTTAAAACTGGTCTTGTGCTTAAAGCTGGGAGAGGGGAAGGCTTAGTTTTAAAGGTTGTTTCATCTTAAGGCCTGTATGAGAAAGCAAAGCGAGAGGTCCACTATTCTATTTCCTCCGAGTGTATCTCTTCAAATCTTTTCTCTACTGTGTTTTTTATTTTTGCAAGACGCGGGTCATTTTGGGCCTTTTGCCTATTGTGGGAAAATAATGTCTCTTAGGAGGTTTCACTTAAAAAAAATGCTGGTATGACTTCCTAAATTGGACAAAGACCATTTCTCAAAGGGGCGCTGGGTTTTTGTTTTCTGTTTTGTTTTGGGTTCCTACCCGATGGCTTCCAAAAATACCGGCGCCTTATCTTTATTGGCTCTTCCAGGAGTTCAGACAAATTTGACGGACAGCTCTCTTATCGCCCAGAGCCTGAGCAGGGGAGATGCGGGGGGCCTTGCCGCCTCCTCCCTGTCTGAAGCGGGTATTTCGCAAGCGGCGGTGCGTGGTCGTAAAGTGAAATAATGAAAAGACTTTCCACAGCCTCCTTCAGCCCGGAGTGGAGGGTCAAACTGCTGTCCGCGATGTCTCTAGACACTCTCCAACTCTGTCTCTTGTCCTCAGAATAGAACCTCGCGCCGGCACAGGACCCGGGGCACACCATGGCCGATGCAGATGAGGGCTTTGGCCTTGCGCACACGCCTCTGGAGCCTGACTCCAAAGACAGGTCCTGCGATTCAAAACCCGAGAGCGCTCTGGGGGCTCCCAGCAAATCTCCATCATCCCCGCAGGCCGCTTTCACCCAGCAGGTAAGAAAAGCCGGCCCAGAGCTCAGACCAAGGCCTGAGCCCAGCTCCCAGCTAGCGGTTACTCCCCCCCTTTCCTGGGTAGTCTCATCCGATCTCCCCCAGTTCCCCTCTATTCCAATCCACTTTATCGAGGCGTTTATCTTTATGGCCTGCGTATTTTAGAAACCTATTTACATTATTGGAGAGCTCTCAATTATCCGACTATTTGGGGTCAGCTAACAATGGCCCAGATAATTCTCTCCCAGCTGCCCCGGGTATGCCTTATTAAGGGTCGGGTCAGCGGCCGCTTCAGGCCGGCATGAGCGATGGCTTGACCCCCCTTAGATCTTTCTTAGCCTTCGCCTCTGCCTGCCTGCTCTGCGCAGCTCGCCGTTGCCCCTCACGCAACACCATTTATCTTGCTCCGGGGCCTGGAGGAGCGCCCTGACCCGCCGCCGCCGCCGCCGCCGCCGAGGAGAGCACCACGGGCACCCGAGCCCTGAGCTCCGCCTGGCTGGAAGCTGGTTCCGAGTGGAGGGAGGGGGTCTCACCCCGTGCGCTGCACCCTGAAACGCCCAGCGCTGTGGGTGCTCCAGATGGATTTAAAAACTAGGTGTCACCAGGCACTGTGCAGGGAGACTTGGCCAGGGAGATAGGTTTGATGCAGAAATCCTTCCTGGGGAGTTCGAGAGTCCCAGGTTCTCTCCTTAGCTTCACGTTTCCAAGAGGGGTGTGTGTGTGTGTGTGTGTGTGTGTGTGTGTGTGTGTGTGTGTGTGTTTTAAATAAAAGCAGGGAGGCTTAAGAATGGTTGAGGGAGGGATTTACAGATTTTTTTTTTATAAAGGAAAAACAAATCTACTTTTTAGTCAATTAGTACTTGTTTCAAAATGAAGATTTGTGTCTGACTGCTTTGGTATCGGTTTTTAAAAATAACTTCCAGTTGAAAGGGAAAAATGTTAAAAGGCTCCGGGCTGCCCCAAGTCAAAGGTTGGGCAGCGGTATGGGGAGGGCCTGGAAGAATTGGTAATATCGACACTGAGAATTAATTTTTGTTTTTGGTCCTTGGCGGGGAGCGCGGGGGCGGGGGGGGGTGCATTTTAAAATTGAAAATTTCCACAGAGTGGCTCACATGTGCTGGAATCTCAGCACTTGGGAGGGTGAGGCAGGAGGATTGCCAAGAGTTTGATACCAGTATATGTGCTGCATCGTGAATTCCAGGCCTTCCCAGGCTGCAGAGTGAGACTTTGTCTCAAGTAATAATAATACTGAATAAGATCGAAAAATTCTTGTATGTTTATAGTCACACCCAGTGATGACTGACAGTAATGTATTTGCATAGCTGTGTGTTTTGTGTCTGGGTGGCTATACAAGAATATCCTAGTGGGGTTTTCTAGATTGACAACCCCCCCCCAAACCATATCTCAGATAAAAACGGATCAAAATTAGTTGGCCTGGTCCTCTATGGAGGAGCACAGTGGTGGGAGATGATTCCCAGGCCTCAAGCTGGTGGAGGAGACAACAGGTACCTTGAGCTGAGCGGTTGCTGGAAGCAGGCTCAAGCCTGCCTAGGGAATCCTGGGCAGATGCTTTGGGTTGCCCTGGAGTCTCTATCTCTCCGCAGAAGTCAGAACCCCCTTCCTTTGAACTCACAGACTTCCGGGGGTAACAGAGAAGCAGCCTCTGCATACAGGGGGAGTTTGGGAAAAGCTTGCCCTCTAAGGCTTCTCACTGAAAAATTTCTCTCTGTCTCTCAGGGCATGGAGGGAATAAAGGTGTTTCTTCATGAAAGAGAATTGTGGCTGAAGTTCCATGAAGTGGGCACAGAGATGATCATCACAAAGGCGGGGAGGTGAGCTGGCTCCTGGCACAGAAGGGCAGCCATTGACGGCGAAAAAAGAGGGGAGACTAGGCAAGGAGAAAAAAAAAATAGAACGGAGACAATATTCCATCAGAGTCCATTCTAGCTAAAGAGTCCTAGGCAGGATGGGGACCTACTCCAAAGGCTTACTTACCTCTGGGTGGGATATTCCTTCCCTGTCTTATAGGAAGATTAAAGTGCACAAGGGCCTGAGTGAGCTATCTGAACAGGTAGATTATCAGAGGGGGGGGGGGGCAGGGAGAAAGGCGTAGAGAATGGAGAGTTTGGAGAGAAGGATTTTGAGTGGTTAGGTTTGGACTTGATCCCTTGCCCCAACCCCTGTTCCCACCTTCTCCGACCTTGGAATAATTCCAGGGTCCCACCCGCCGCCGATAGTCAAACCCTGAAACTGTTGGATGTATTCGCTACCTCTTCCATTGTTTATAGAGCGCGGGCGAAGCCTTTGAAACCAAGCGGAGGGCTTCTCGGAGCTCTGTACACAGACACGGATAAACACAACCGATCAGCCATTGCACAGGGCCCAGAATTGCTCTACAAGGCCGGCAGGAGTTTCAGTTAGAAAGGCTTGGCCTGGGGGGAAGGGGGATGGGGACAGAGAAGTGCAAGCGCTTGGTCTCCGAGTGTTCCCGAATGTGTTTGTGTGTCGTGGCCTGGGGAACCTCCTCTTTGCTCCTCTTTGCTCCCCTGCCGGCTACGTAGGTCCCCGAGCATGTAAGGGGTCCGGAGTCCAGCTAGAGTCAGCGTGTGAAGAGACAGAGGCCAGGCCAGTAGGCCCAAGCTGCCGGGTGTGTAAAAGCAAAGGGTGGAGTTGATTTTTCCAGATTCCGCGGGTTCTCCAGCCCAAGCCGCCCTCAATAAACTGACAACCGTGACGTTTATTATTTCTTGAAATTAAACAATGTCGACTCCCCCGCTCAGCCCAAGGCCCTGGTGAACTAGAAGGCGGTGGGTCTGTTTATATCAGACATCTGAGGTCCCCTTTCCCATCCTGCCCAGGAAGGAAAGTCCCAGCCGGCTGCCTTTTTCCCCCTCGCTGGAGCCGAGAGGATTTAACTATAAAAGGCTTGCAAAGTCAGTCTCTTGTGCCTCTGCCTGCGGGGCAGGCGCTCTTGCTAGGCCAGATAAACACGGGGAGGTCCGGGCTCTGGGCCTGCGACCGAGACCGACCGACCGACCGAGAGGCCTCCTCACCGCTCTTCTCACACTGCAACAGCCTAGGTCCAACGATTTGGCCTGATGCGCAAATCCAGTCGGATCCCCTGCTTTCTGAGGCACTGTCCTCACCAAACCTTAAGGAAAAATTGCTAGTGGGGTCGTGGAATGGGGGAGCCCCAGCAATCCGAGTTCTGCACCAGTTGTGCGCCATCAGCTTTCTAGTACAGTCTTCGGCTCTCTCTAAAACCGAATCTGGAAGGGTTTGGAATTTCTTTCCTGCGTGCCTGGGAGTTTAAGCTCCCCAGGGAAACCTGCCAAGCTCCGTGGAGAAATTGCAGATCATTTATGAGTAACCGCGCACGCTGGCGATGCGGGGCTGGTCACTAATCCAGCGAACTTGGGAACCGCTTTGGCAGTCACAGTTAACCTGCACCTCCAAGGCCGGAGGACTAAAGTTAGTCTCAAAGGCGATGTGTCCCCAGGGTGCTACCTTGGTTGGCGGGCCACGGGACCAGGGTGAGAAGGCCTCTAGCTTTGTACTGAATGAGCGTCCTCCTCACCCTGTTACCAGGTTCCCCAGAAAGCGAGTCTCTAAACATAGCCGCCTATAAGCAGCGGTCTCCGGGTCCTGTTTTCTCCCTAGGTGCCTGCAAGGGCTGCAGCTGCCTCCTTTCCCTCTGGTTCAATTCTCCTCCCAGTAACTTCAGGAGAAACCCGGGGTGGATCTCACCGGGGATGGAGTGGGGCCAGGGCTCTTCATGTCTCCAGGAACTGCTAAAAGATCAGGACCGGCTCTTCTGAGTATTGGCATTAACCGCCCCGCTTCTTTCTCTGTGTGTGTTCCTCCGTCTCCCTCTCCCTCTCCCTCTCTCTCGCAGGCGGATGTTTCCTAGTTACAAAGTGAAGGTGACTGGCCTTAATCCCAAAACGAAGTACATTCTTCTCATGGATATTGTTCCCGCGGACGACCACAGATATAAATTTGCAGATAATAAATGGTAGGTTCCAGAGTTCCAGAGGGCAGGAAAGCTGGGAGGGAAGAGCAATGTCTATTCCACTCCCCAGCAACTGAACCAGTAAATACATTACTACTACTACTACTACTACTACTACTACTACTACTACTACTACTACTATTATTATTATTGTTATTATTATTTTAGCTCCTACTAAGGCTCAAGACTTGTGTGCCTACTCTATTACACAGAAAGGGTCTGCAGCAACTAGCTCCCATTTCACAGCGATGAAAACCGAGGCTGCCAGGAAGTGAGGGGACCCTGTGTGGTACTTCTACACCCACATGGGCTCCACATTTTTATTTTACTTTATTATTTTTTTTTTGTAAAAAGCGTATTGTTACCAAGTACTGGATATATTTCTGGGGGGCACAAAACCATTTACAGTTATTTTTTATGAGTTACCTGCTTTGAACGTGACTTTTTTTTATGAAACTGCAAAACTGGCCCATGGCTTTACTGGTGAAAAGAGAGAGGAGAGGCCATTCCTGGGCTCCCCTGCACTGCTAGGAGCCTGGAAGAGGATGGCTCCTTTGAAAACACTTAAGGAGTTTTCAAGAAGTTTGCACGTTCAGATTTTCAGCTTTCGCCGGTAACTTGTGGGCAGCAGAGGCCTCGAGCCCCCCCCCCCCCACCCACACTCCCGGCACTGGGCTGGGGAAGAGATTGAAGGCAGGGGAAGAAGAAAAGAGTCAGACCAGGGGCTTGGTGTGGATACAGTGTGGGGTGCTCTGGAGCGGGGGAGACGGTGGTAAGCATCTGAAGGAGACCAGCCTGTCCCCTGAACAGTCCCTCCATGGCAGCCCTCTTCAGGCCAGCTACCTCTGGGCCATGGAGAGCCCTTCAGCTCTCGTTTCCTCCGCCCAGGTCTGTAACAGGCAAAGCGGAACCTGCTATGCCCGGCCGCCTTTATGTGCACCCGGACTCCCCGGCGACTGGAGCACACTGGATGCGACAACTTGTCTCCTTCCAGAAACTGAAGCTCACTAATAACCACCTGGACCCATTTGGGCATGTAAGTACCCTGCCCCCCATCAGTGTGGGGCAACCCCCATCCCCATTTCCTTACTTCTCTGGGACTCTATCTTTTGGCTTCCAAATGTCTGTCTCCCTTTCCTTTTATTTTTTCCTTCCTTCTTTTCTTTTTCTTTCTTTCTTTCTTCTTTCTTTCTTTCTTTCTTTCTTTCTTTCTTTCTTTCTTTCTTTCTTTCTTTCTTTCTTTCTTGGTTCTGCTTCCGGAATTCCTTAGTTCTCTCTCCAGGATTCCATTTACATAGCCCCAAGCTGTCCCCCAACTAGTTGGGCCCCTCCCGAAGGCTGGAAGAGCCCCCACACCCAGCCCTTCCTCTATTTTTCTGTTCTGAAAATTCCCATCCCACCTTCCCGCCTTGCCTTCGTTCTCAGGTCCCCTCTCTTTGTCACGTTCTCAGTTCCACTCAGTTTTTTTCCTCTGTCTCCAGCACTCTCCAACTGAGGGGGGCACTCTCTCCTCTACCCTCCCCGGGGTCTATCCTAGGATCTGTCTTTCCTCTTCCCTGGGTGGCTGGAGACCGGGTTTCAGACCACCCTATTTCCAAGCCCTGATTTAAAATTGAACTTTCCCAAGGGAAGGAGAGTGCGGGGTCTCCTGCAATGCGCTCTCTCTTACAGGTGGCAAGTGAACCCTGGTGCTAGCGCCTCCTGTAAGCTTGGTGCTTTGGGGCATATAGATTTTATTTTCTCCTACTTTCCAGTCTCCTTTCCGCAGTCCATGCTTAGAGGGGACAAACATAGACCAGAATCCTAAACCTGGAGTCTCTTTAGTTCTCAGAGAGAGGCCTGGTGAATCCCCCAAACTACATGGGGGTATAGTGAATGTATATAGTGTATGTATATCGAGTATGTATAGTGAGTGTGTGTGTGTGTATAGTGAGTGCGTACATCCCCTCTCCCTGGTGATTAACTTCTTTCAGTGGGTTCCCAGCCCAGCCTCACCCTTCTTTACCCAAAGAACAACAAAACACAAGCTTTTGGGAGAAATAGTCCAAAATCTCTCGATTGCTTTGGCTTTAAATTCTGCATTTAGAGTCTTTTGCTAGATGGTTCGACCGTTGGAAAGATGATACTCAAGGTTGCTTTTGCAAAGGGAAGTCGGGACGGGCAGAGTGTGCCCAAATTCACACAGTTTGTTTGGGGACAGGGGATTCACAGGGAGGGGGGAAGGGAGCATATAGTCTCCAGTTTAGAGAAATGAGGACCCCGGGTAGGATGGCCTTGGGGATAAGTTCAAATGTTGAATCTGCTCTTTCTAGGTGACAGTGGCCGAGGCCAACTGGGTCCTGGGGAGGGGACAGGCTCAGTCGCAGGGTGGTCCACTGAGGGCTTCTACATATATATGGGAGGGGAGAGGGCTGGATTGTGACTCCAGTGCATAAATGGCCTGGGGCTCTCCTGGAGCAGGGTTAGGAGGTTTGGGGTACTCCTGTGGTTACTAACCAGGTACATTAAGTAAGTTAAGGTCCTAGGAGACTCTGCCTGTTTCCTTCCTCTGGCTGCCTCCTCATGAGTGCTGGGACCCTTGAGTGGTGGCTTCCATGGAGCCTTCAGCTGGCAACCGAGCCTGTCCCCCAATATTATTTCAGCTCTAAATTGCGCCTCTGTTTTTCTGATAGTGCTTTTGGGGGTCACTTTGGAGTAGACATCCAGGAAAGGTCCTTGGCCCTATCAACAAATACAGGCCACTTAGCAGGTTTTTTGTTTGTTTTGTTTTGTTTTTTGTTTTTAGTTCCTTCTCCACAACCCAAGGAAAAAGAAAGAAGTACTCTACCCCAACCTTGAATCTAGAGTCACCCTGATGGAATTAGGGGCCATTAGATCACCCTCTTTCTGAAGTCTCCACAATGTCCCCAGCTGTCAAAGCAATTTGGTTAAGCCGGGAGGACGACAGCGCTGGCCCAGGGGCTGTGGCAGTCAATCCGGGGGCCCCAGTGCGTCTCTCTGTCGCCACACCGCCAGGGTCAGCCAGCGTCACTACAAGCCTGGGAGGTGGCCGTCTCTCTCTCTCTCTCTCTCTCTCTCTCTCTCTCTCTCTCTCTCTCCCTCTCTCTCTCTCTCTCTCTCTCTCTCTCTCTCTCTGTGTGTGTGTGTGTGTGTGTGTGTGTGTGTGTGTGTGATTAGAGATAGACTAGACGTCCCCAGGCAGGAACCAAGGGCTTGTATCTCAAGGGCCTTGCTCAAGAGTTGGGCCAGGGGTTCTGCAAACCAGGGTCAGCAATGAAAATAATCAGAGACACCAACTGGAATCCCACCACTGGGTTTTTTTCCCCCCTGTGGGAAAAGCAGGTCAGGTTTGGGGAATGGGT
>CABHPP010148307.1:6403-29018 GCA_902168425.1 Peromyscus attwateri
ACACACACACACACACACACACACACACACACACACACACACACACTGCAGTGGAGGAAAGAGCTGTGCCATCACTGGCCTGAAGCATGGGCTCGGCGTCTACTGCAGGGCTTGCAGCCTCATCTACCTAAGTTCAACCTCCCAGTATCCTGGAGCTCCTATTTTTTCAGGATTCCCAGAAGGTTTGGCCACTGGACTCAGAACCTGTCTTCCTCATTTCTGGTCTAAATGTAGGCCACCTCCATCCTGCACCATATGGAAACTTAAAGGGTGGCCTCTTGTGCTAAAATTGGAAAACGTAGTTGACTTCATCCTGAAAGTCTCAGGCAAACTTTTAGACACCTCATGTTCTCTGTAAAAAGATGACGTGGAAGAAAAAGTTGCTGAGGCCAAGGAGAGAATAAAGAACTTCAAATCTCACCCCAGTGTAGGCAGGAGCTCCTGGCAGAGACTGGATAACCCCTGAGGGCCTGGAACACATCTGAAATCTGACACCCTGATGAGAAGGTCCCTAAGGCTGCTTTGACTCTGCCATCCCTTGCTGGCTTTTCAGGAGTGCATACCTGCAAACCCTGTCCCCTACTGTCACCAGCCAGAGATCAGGCGCATCCAGTTCAGCAGGCTGCCTATGGATCTCATGCCCAACTCTACCTATGATGATAGAGTACCATCAAATGCCTTCCATGCAGCTGCCCCAGACCCTGAGTCCACCCTAGAAAGAGAGGACATGAACCACACTGACTCCACAGGGAAGCCCTAGACCTGGTCACCAACATCATCTGGGAGTCAAGGGACTCATTCTTGGTCTTGCCTCAGACCTGCTAGATCAGAAACGGGATGTGGAGGTCATCATTCTTGTGATGTGGTTGAGAGCCACTCCCCTGCATGAAAAGGAAGGGGAGAACAAGGAAGAGCCCCCCTGGGTCTTCTTTCAGAAGTCTCCCAGACCAGCCTGATTGGCAGCTCTGCAAGAACCTCTGCAGCCTGGCAGGTGATGCAGGGCAGGCCTTCCCTGGGTACAGAGAGCAGCAGGAAGAGCAAAGACGCTCTGCACTGCACAGTTTCTTCCGAGCGCAGCTCCACTAGGTGAGGGTCCCCTGCTAACAAGCTCTGGGAACTTCCTGGAAAGCACCTGGTGACCTTTGGGAGAGGCAGAAAGTCGTGATGGCAGAGGCACAGAGTCTGTGGGATAGGTGTCACTTGCTGGTGGGGATGTGTCCTGTGGAGCACCTCTCACACATGAAAGGTGCACTTCCCAAATCCTACAGCCCTTGCACCCTTCTGATTAGCTCAGCAATCAGTGTTGATCACTTTCCCGATGGGTCTTAGGAATCACAGATCATCGAGGAGAGTGGTCCTCTCACAGTGTGTTGAAGACAGATGATGAGAGCACAGTGGTGCTGGTGAGCATCCTGGATGCTACCCCTTCAGAGGCAGGAACATACTCATGCCAAGCTCATTTACTCCTCCAGATTGTGATGCAGCCCTTTTATGATAATGCTAGTCATGTCAATAACAAATACTGAGTTCCTACCATGGCCTAGACATCATTCTAGACACTCAACAGGACCTCTGTCTGTTAAATGTCACCACACTTCCCAGACAAGCTCTGCTGATAGACAAAAGTCCCAAGACACTGAGTGTTTAAAGAATGTGTTCAGCATATCTTCACCTCTTTCTGTTCTAGGGAGGAAGGGCCCTGTGAGCATCTGTCTCACTTGTGTATCAGGCTTTCTCAGACCACCAGCCCCCAAATCATGACACGGAGACTTATTATTAGTTATGAATGCTCGGCCTTATCTTATGCTTGTCTCACTAGCTCTTATAACTTAATTTAACCTGTTTCTCTTCATCTGCATTTTGCCTTGGAGCTTTTTACATTTCATTCTGTATGTCCTGCTTTCCTGCTTCCTCCATGTCTGGCTGGCCCTTGCCTGGCTGGCTAGACCCTGGCTGCTCCCTGGCTAGTCCCCAGCTGGCTGGCTGGCTGGCTGGCTGGCTGGCTGACTGCTGGCTCTATTCTGTCTGCCCACCAGCCCTGTCTATCCCTCCTCTGCCTAACTATTGGCTGTTCAGCTTTTTATTAGACCTATCAGGCGCCTTAGGCAGGCATGGTGAAACAGCAACACATCTTTACATAGTTAAACAAATGCAGCATAAACAAATACAACACACCTTTACATAATTACATGAATGCAGCATAAACAAATGTAACACATCTTTACACAGCTAAACAATTATTCGGCAACACGTCTTTCCGTAGTTAAACAGATATTCTGTTCCACACACTTGCCTGTCCTGACTTGTGAGGTGGAGTCTGTAGTCATAACATTCCTAATGGGTAGACAGGAGGTGCAGGTGCATGCTGCTAAGAGCAATCAAGTACAGCCCCCCCCATACACACACACACACACACACACACACACACACACACACACACACACACTTTGCCTGGTGACTAGCCAAATTCAGATTCACACCCAGCCACCTTCAGTTCCTAAAGCAGAGCTCTAGCCACACCCTCCATGGTGAAGCCCCTTCTGGGAACTGAGGGGAGAGCTGTAAAGGCGAGAAGTGTGGCGGGACCGTTCTACCTGTGTGCAGGGCAGCTGGCTAGCACCATCCAACCAGCATCGCCAGAACTCTGGAAGGTGGTGTGCCAGAGAGAGAAGGGAAGGGCATGTGTGCAGGCAGACAATGCTTCTCGTAGAAGTGATGCATGAGCCAGCACCTCCAGGAGGAAGTTACCTGCACTCTCTGTGATAGCCATGTTTCCCACAAGCCAAGTTCTGGCCCCCCATCTCCCAGCAGCCTCTACTTCTCTGAGCCAAACAGAAGGAAGCAGAGGGAGGGCCTCCAGAGGCCACCAACAAGGCTTGGCTTGACGGTCCCCCCCTATCGCTGGACTCACCCCATCCCCCGTTCTTCGTTCCTACACACTTTCTACCTGACCACAGTTACTGTGCCCTCTGTGGGATGCCTTCCCGGCGGAGTCACCTTCTCCCTCACTGTGGCAGGTCTCTGCTTCTCCTGGTCCCCTCCATACTGAGGAAGTTCTAACTCAGGCCTTCCCTCTGTTCCAACCACTTGGTCTCTGTCTATGCTCTGTGGTTCCTCCACGGAACGGCACAAGGCTCCACACCAGGCAGCTGTGAGCCAGAGTCTAACTCCCTAAACATGGTGTGTGTGTGTGTGTGTGTGTGTGTGTGTGTGGCAAGGGAGGGGTGGACAGCCCAACTACTTTGCAGCGTTTCCCCCACTCCTCTGCCCACCCACCCCATCACATCCTGGGACTTGGTCTGAAAAGCCAGGATGGGTATTTCTGATCCATTCTTCTCTGTCTCTTCCTTTCTGTTGAGAGGAGATAGCAAGAGTCACACTTCCTCTTCCTGTTTGGAAGAACAGCCCATAAAATTCCCCCAACTAGGCTGTTGTCCTCACAACTGCTAGTGGAGTCTTTCCTACATCCCGGAGAAACTTCATAACTGGAGACTCCTGAATTTGGCACAAGGCACTACCTGGGATAGGATAAATCTACATGGGCTCCACCAAATAACGTCCTTACTGGAGCAAAAATTGCTGTTAGGACCGGCCATTACTAACTGTCACCCCTGTGTTAGAAGGCTCCTTTACATCTACTCAGTTTGCCGTCACCTAACTCTCTGTCTCTGAAGGCCTCAGTTGAGTGACAATAGCCCACACCCCTCATCTTCAGCCTCTGATGAGGAGTTCCCCGCTTCTCTGTGCCTCCTGAGCCCTGCTTCTACTTTTGAGCTCACCTGCTCAGGCCCGGTTCTGCTGTACCTATGGCTCCTAGTACTCAACTCCTGTCTGCCCTGCTGCCCCTCTGCCCCTCCATCCTGCTGCCCTGCTTGGATGAATTCATTTCCGGAACAGAAACAATGGCCCGTGAGAGCAATTTGACTCCATTCCAGAGGCCCAAGGCCCGATAAGGTATGCCTCATCATAGACCACAGCTTCTTCAGTTGTGAATTGAGCCTCCATATGGACCACATAACTAAATGTGGGGTTTACAGCAAAGTGGACAACAGCAAAGGCTTCCAGCTGTGTAGCCCTCAAACGAATCCTCGGTGTTCCTAGCATGCTGTGTTTCCCAGTTTCGCCGCAGCCTTGGCTCTGAACACACAGCTGGAAAACTTCGTACCATCACACCATGCGACACCAAGAATGACGCCTCGAGGACCTTGGTTCAGATAGAAACTGTTACATATGAGAAGTATTTTGTTTTAGCTGCACGTAGTTTGCACATGTGGAGTTTCCGATCTTAAAGAAACATAATAGTTTAATTAAAGAGAACAAAAACTTCCATGTTTTCCCACTGTCATCTCTCTGCATGCGTCAAGCCAGTAGATCTTTGAGTTGTACTGTGGTAGAATATTTGATTTTTTTAAATTGCTATTTGAGTTGTTGACTTGAGTTTCATTAAAAAATTATTGAATGGGTTGTCTCGGTATTAGAACAATTTGCAACGGCTTCTGAGAGAATTCCAAGTATCCTTTTGTACTCCATATTTATACCAAGGAGTATTCTCAACGCTGTTAATTATACAAAATATCAATCAGTACTGAATATTCAGCCAGGACTTGTTTTTTTATGTGGAAATAAACAATTGTATCCATCTCATTAGTGTGCAAATTATCCTTCATCATTAATAAATGGTAAAATTATATGCATACCAAAGAATTGTTTTAAAATAAAGGTCTTTATGATCGAGTACATGTTTGATTTGTGTATCTCTTCTATATGTCTCCAGGGTCATCCATAAATATCTCAGGTGAGAAGGTGTTATGAGTGGTCAGCTCTTAAGAAGCCTTGTACATGAGTGCACCCAGGGGGTTTCTCTCTGATTTGTTGGAGAGATACAAGTAAGGAAAAGGGAGAGGAAAGGAGCCCTTCTCATGACCTCACTACATGTTGGGGTCATTTATTTTCATGACTGCCTGGGCCTTGGAAAATATTACTTCATAAATACAAGACCTCATGTGTTCTATGTTGAGATGGAACTCAAGGTACAACCTGGTATTTACAGATGAGGGACATAAGCATTTCTGTGGCTTGCTTGAGACTGAACAGTGTGGAAGAACCAGGTGTGGGATTTAAATACAAGAGCAGAGAACCCCATGTCCACTAGGATGGAGAGGGCCTCAAGCAGGGACTACAGACAGGAAGCAAATGTACTGGAGTCCTGTACTGTTTCCAGAATTCAGTGTGGAGTCTATCAGGATGCCTCTACAAGGCTCAGAATTCCTGTGGTGGGCCAAGACAAGCTCCTACAGCTACTGAGGTGGCTTCTCCATGCTAGCCATGTCATTCTGCCTGCTCGGTGTTCCGGAGTTAGCATTTATCCTCTGTAGAATCAACTGTGGCCAGGGCGCTGCTCTGGCTTGGCCTATCTCTGCAAATCAAACAGCTCTGAGAAAAGCTGTGCCTGTCCATCCAGCTCCTTGCCCATGAATCATAGTCTCAAGTCTTCAGGAAGACAGTATCCTACATCGGATCCCAACCAGTCAGCTGACGAATACCACCCCCCCCCCCCCCCCCACACACACATCCCTGAGTCCTTTGGAGGTAGTCATTCCTAGATGGGTCCAGATCATATCTATGAAAGCATAGTCTAGTTCACATTTGAAGAAAATGTCTCCCTTCCCACTCAAGAAGCACAGCAAAGGCCCTGAGGTTGGCACAGTGAATCAGACTCCTGATCACAGAAGACAGGCATGGATGGCACAGTGCCCATTCCTGACCATGGTCTTAACTGTTACTTTCCAGAAGGCTGATTCCCCAGTCTTGGCCCTGTGGTGCGAGTTCACCCTTCTCTTAGTGCCTCACTAGCCGTGCGGTGACTAATAACTAATAAGTGCATTACAACTTGAGTAGACATCAGATGGAAGTCGTACAATCACCGCGTTTGAATCCTTATGATGCACAGTGATTTTTAGATCATCTATTATGTACTTCCTAGTGAGATTATTGACCAAGCAAATATTGATTGTAATTCCAGCCAGAGAACGTGGACATTTTGTATAACTTCCCAGGATCAGGGTCAACGTCTGTAAAACTGGAAATGATAGTGACTTGCCAACATCTAGTTGGGGGGAGGATTGATTGATATAGCATACACAAAGCCCTCAACACTGGAGAGATGGCTCAACAGTTAAGAGCACATAACTCTTCTCCAGAGGACCTGAGTTCAATTCCCGGCACCCATAACAGGTGGCTCACAACCACCTGGAACTCCAGCTCCAGGGGATCCAACACCTCTAGCCTCTGGGACACCTGCACTCTCATACATATGCCCACACAGAGATACACACACACACACACACACACACACACACACTTAATAAAAATAAATTTTAGAAAGAACTGTATGGCTTTGGGAACTGGTGAGATGGCCCAGCAGATTAAAGCTCTCTCCACCAGTCCAGGTGACCTGAGTATGATCTCCAGAAAGAAGAGAATCAACTCCCGCACATTTCATTAACATCTGCCCTCCACAGGAGTGCCACGGTGGTCATACCCCCACTCCAACCCCAACAGATAAATAAAAGGGGAAGAAAAGCACTGGAATGAGAACTCAATGGCTAAGAGCACCTGTTGCTCTTCCAGAGAACCCAGGCTGTGTTCTCAGCACCCATGTGATGCTCACAGCTATCAGTTCCAGAGCATCTGATGCCCTGACACCCTCTTCTGACCTCAGCAGGCACCAGGCATGCGTGTGGTACACATACATATATGCAGGCAAAATGTTCATATACAAAAAGTAAAATGAACACAAACAAATATTTTTTACTGACTTGTGTGAATTTACGCCCTTTATCACTTCTAGTACAAATATATTTTGCTTTCAATTTCTCCCTTTCATTTCAGTTTGATTATATGACACTTGGAGTTGGTCTCTTTATTGATTCCTTCCTTTTGTGTTTTCTCCAACTACTTGAAGCCTGAAAAAATGGATTCCCCTCCATAGAGCTGATGAATTCCTACTTGGTGTTCTTTGTTCTGAGGGACAAAGCCATATGTGCGTGAGAAACTGCTGGACAGAGTTGGGAAATGGGATGGGATGGCCTGGCTCCTGGCTGTGTTTTTATGGTTTTGTGAACAATCTTAATATTCTGCATGGATAAATTCCATAAAATGTGTAAGAATTAATCATCAGACATTTGTGTCAGCTAATGGCCTACCATGTCACATGGGTCCTGGGCCTGCTGTGGATCAGGGGCAAATTTAAAAATATATATCTATTTCTTTCACATGTATGGGTGTTTTGCCTGCTTGTGTGTCTGTACCTGGTGCCCGCTGAGGCCAGAAGAGGGCACCGAACTCCCTGGAACTGGAGTTTTGGTGTGTTGTGAGCTGTCCATGAAGGTGCTGGGTTCTCTCAGCTTCTGAGTCCCTCCAGATCCTCCTGGGCAATTTTGATGTGGTTTCAGTCCGGTAGGGTTTCGTAGTAGGAAGAGAGGCCTAAGCTAGATCCCTTTGTGTGCCCTGTTGGATCCTTTCTGTGTCCTTCTCCCCTGCTCAGAGCCCTGAGGGTCTGCTCCAAATAGCTGTGACCAGCTACTCCTCGCCTGTTTCCTGAGCTCAGCCTGCAGGAGAATAGGGACAGCACCTGCCAGCTAACCCTCGTTTGACTCTGGTTATCAAGTCCTTACCTGGGCCCTAGCCCTCAGGGTGGCCAGCGCTTCTCCACCCACGTTAGTGTCCCTTAATCCTGCCCACACTTTTGTAGAAATGCTACCGTTACTAAGCTCTCTTTGGTTGTTCTTTTTGAGGGCTTCTGACTAATAAGGCCTGGTTTGGGATAATTGTTTCTGAAAGAAGAAAAAAAAAATGACCCAAAAAGGTGTGCAGTGCTAAGAGTGGGCAGTGGTGGTGGGGTTTCCCCTGGGGCATCAGTGATGGCTTGGTGAGGGAGGTGGTGTGGCTGTGAAAGGAGGAGTCAAATGTGAGGACAGATCAAGGGCACAGCCCTCCTGGGCACCAGATCACAGAGAGGCTAGGTGTGGGCTGATGCTTGTCAAAGTCTGGTACGGAGAGCAATGGCCTCCATATCACCTAGAGGTGCAAGCTCTGCCCCTCAGCCCAGGCCCCCCAGAGTGAGTCTGATGCACATGCCTTTGGGGAGTGGTTGGGGTGCCAAGAGCAGTTTTGGGAGAAGAGCTAAGCAGTAAAGCTGGAAAGGCATTCCTGGCAGGGTGCAGAGCTGGGGAATTCCAACGGTGTCACCTCAGGTGACAGATGCGAGCGAGCGGGTGTATGTGTATGAACACCGCCTGGGTGTGGCTTGGGCAGGCATCCTGTTAGGAGGAAGGCCGGAAGGAGAAGGACCATATGTGAGTTGAGTTTGATTGTCGAGGAGCCGAGGCCTGGTGACAGGGGTTTTCTGCGTCAGCACTGTGGACATCTGGGCTGAGCAATTCTGTTATGGGACTGTTGTAAATTATAAAATATGTATCAGGCTCCCTGGTCTCTACCCACCAGGTGTGACAACAACACTGTTTTCAGACCTTGTCACATACCCTGTAGGCAGCAGCTACACAAAGACTTCTGATTTGGTCACAACCCTGGGACTGAGCACCTGTAAGCATGCCCATAAAATCAGCCGTGCTTGGTGACTGACTGGATCAAAGGCCTGTGGCAGTCCCAGGTGAAGGCTCATACCACAGCCAAATCCAGGATTTAACTGAAAATTGCTTTTTTGGAAGTTAAATATTGATCTTCCCGGGAAAACTGCTTTGGAGAACTCTCCTTAGTGGTTATTTGTCTGGGTGACACTGTTCCCAAGGACTGCAACCTCGGAAGCGCTGCAGATGGCGAATGAGCCTGGATGAGGTGGGACACGGCTCTGTTTTCTCTGTTGTCTTGCTATCTGGTTTCTCGAGTCTTACCAGGGTTGTCCCAACATTCTTTACTGTCACTGAAATGATGGCACTTTTGGGCAATAAGGTCCCTGTGCCAGCTCCCTCCCTTCTCTGGGTACTCCCCTCAGGTGCCCAGAGCCGAAGGCCATCGTTGCTTGCTGTATTAGTTACTCTTCTGTTGCTGTGATAAAATGTTATGATCAAAAGCAACTCAGAGAAGAACAGGTTCTTTTTGACTTATGGTTCCAGAAAGATAGACTCCTACGTGGTGGGATAGGCATGACAACAGATTAGGCTAGATGGTGGCCAGAGCAGAAAGCTGGCTGGCTACATTTTCATCTGCACGCAGGAAATACACAGAGAGAACAGGAAACCAGGCAAGTCTATAAGCCCTCAAAATCCATCCCCAGCGATGGACCTCTTCAGCAAGGCTCCACCTCCTAAAGATTCCAAAGTCTCCCTATCATTGTTAACTTTAGCAGCCAACTTGACACCAACCAAGAGTCACCTGGGAAGAAAGAACCTGAACTGAAGACTTGCCTGGTTCACTTTGGTCTATGGCCATGTCTGTGAGACATATTTTTTTTTTTAATTTCTAATTAATGTAGGCAGGCCAGTCCACTGTGGGCGGTGTCAACCCTAGGCAGGCTGTCCTGGGCTGTATAAGAAAACTAGCTGAACAAGTGAGGGGAACAAGCCAGGAAGCAGCATTTCTACATGTTTGTTTGTTTGTTTGTTTGTTTGTTGTTGTTATTTAAAGCTCCTGTCTTGAGTTTCTGCTTTGGCTTCCCTGGACAATGGATTGTGACCTGTCATGTAAGCCAAATGACCCTTTTTTCCCCAAGTTGCTTTTGCCATGTGTGAGCGTAACAACAGAAAGCAAACTAAGACATTCCCCAAGCAGAGCCAGCAACTGGAAAGCAAGGGCTGAAATACATGAGCCTGTGAGTGACATTTCTCATTCACACCTGCCGCTTGATGTGTCTTCTAGAGCTGTCTTGACCCAGTTAGGCTTCCATAAGAAGATACTACGAGCCGATAGTCTGGATTAAGGATTTATCAGAGTTGAGACTAGAGAAGAGCCAAATTAATAGAACATCAAGTTTCAGTAGTGCTAGGAGGTAAGCCAGGAATGAGGATCCTTCCTTCCTTCTTCCTGGATTTCTACTCTCTTTAACAGAGCCCCGCTGCCTCTACTACGCTCCTGCTGTCCACCCTGGATGTCACGCAATGGGGTAAGACAGCCCAGGCCAGCTGCGACAGGTGCAGGTGTTGGCTTTCACACACAGTGTAGAGCTGCCATGGTCTCTTTTAGTCTGTGAAACAGGAAGTCCTGGGGATTTGTCATCTCTGGGCAGTGGAAAAGGCATTTCATCTTAAGCCCCTTAGCTCTATGGGTTATAAAGGAAAACTGAAGCTCAGCTGAACATTTCCAAAGCAGAAATACCATTCCCAAGAAGCTATTATCTTTCACTCCAGAGTGCTTAAGATAACATAATTATCCTAAATATCCTCAGAAGGAGGGGGGAGCCCCACAGCCTGGTCATACTAGATATCTATAATGATCTCAGGACTGCAGGTGACATTTGGAAGCCATAGAGTGAGTCTGAGCTTCAAGAAGCACAGAGTGAAGGAGGGATGTGAGATCTTGTGAGAATGCCTCATGTCAACATACATGAGCTCTGCTTTGGGCTATTACCAAGCAGACACCCAGTGTCTCTTTTCTCCTCCCTGTAACAGATTTGCACTAAACAGGACACCAAAGATGGCAGAGGCATTTTACAGAAGGACTTGCCCAATACCAAAGTCCCTGCCAAATGGGCAGAAGATGAAAAGTAGCTTCTGTGGTTCTTCAGGGTCACTGAGGAGCATTCACAGGGGCAGAGGGACCATGGGCCAGCAGTGGGCCCAGCTCAGCAGTGGCCTGAGCAGGAGATGTTGCCAGTAGCTCCTAGAACATTGCCTGGTACTTTCTCTTTTCATCAAGATATAAAATGGTGGCAGGATCATCAGGAGTTTTGCTGTGGTTATTAAACAGTTCCAAATGGTTTTTATTCTCAATGCTGGTGTTCCAGGGTCCTTTCCCAAGTTATACATGGTTACATATTTGTCCCGGAGGTAACCTCTTTTTTTTTTTTTGGTTTTTCGAGACAGGGTTTCTCTGTGTAGCTTTGCGCCTTTCCTGGAGCTCACTTGGTAGCCCAGGATGGCCTGGAACTCACAGAGATCCGCCTGCCTCTGCCTCCCGAGTGCTGGGATTAAAGGCGTGCGCCACCAACGCCCGGCTTGCCCCGGAGGTAACCTTTTGTAGTGTTGAATATACTCTTCTTCTTGAAGGTCTCACATGATTTTCTATGAATGTACATCACAAGGTTGGAAAGGACTCAGTGTTTCTCACCACAGTAGGCATAGCCGGGAGCCAGTGAGTGGCGGAGCCTGGTAAGACCCTAGATTCTAGGCACTTGGTCACATTGGTGTTTCTACGGGGCAGTGATCCAGGGAGGAAGGCTTTGGAGGTTCAGGGTGGAGGCCTCCTTTGAAGGTCCTCCAGCAGCCATGCTTTGGACTGTGGGTACCACCTTCCTCCAGATCGATTCCTGTATTTTTCCAAATATCTCAAATATGAGTATACAAGGACGACCAATTAGGCAAAATTTTACAGGATAAAATCCTGAAATAGAGAGACACATTTGTTCAATGTGTCCCCCAACCATGTTTTTTTTTTTATTCCAGTTTGTGTCTGTGTGCACACATGCAAGTTCTTACGTGCGAACGCAGGTGCACGCATCCCATGGTCTGTTACTGTTTGCTACTGTGTATACCAGGCTAGCTTGCCCGGGGGCTTCTGGGAATTCTCCTGTGTCTGCCTCCCATCTCCGTGGAGCACTGGAATTACAGGTGCACTACGTGGGTACCAGGGATTCAAACTCACGTCCTCACACTCATGCAGCAACTGCTTTACCACTAGGCTACTACCTCCCCGCTCAAATAATGTCTTACAGAGGAGAAAGTGAAATCCAGAGTATGTAACCCAGCCAGCATCAACAGAGCAGGAGGTACTGAGTACTGCCTAGAGCCAGGTTTGGTTGTTTTTTGTGTCAGTAAGCAGGGAAGGGGAGACAGGGAGGAGACATCTGTTGTGTCAGTAAGCAGGGAAGGGGAGACCTGGGGGAGATGGGAGGCAGAAAAGGAAGAGCCTTGCCCTGAATGAGTTCCTGTTATGCGCCAAGCACAGGCCAAGTGTTTTCAAGGCTATTTCTAACTTTGACACTCATAAGTCCTTATTGACTTCGTTTAAAACCCCAAGCCCACAGACAACAAATACACACGCAGGGCTCTCAGGAATCTGTGTAGTATCACCACTGGGCAGATGTCTATGCAGCTTAGAAATATGAGCTCATCAAAATGACACCCGCCTCTGCATTCAGACAGCCTACCTTTTAGCCTGCAGGACTGCAGGAGCACAGACTTAGGCAGGCCACTGGGAGGTGCTGCCTAGCCAGCCCCCTTCCGCTTCTCTATAAAGCCCTGGTCTCTTCCCCCACAGCTCACTTTCAGGTGCTATGTCTGTTCTTCCTGTCCTCTTTTGCACACATCCTGCTGATTCAGAGTCCCACTGAATATGCGACTCAGAAGCCCGAATTAAAGCAGCAAGACACCCGTGAGGAACAGCATGGGCCAAGTGACACCTGCCAGGCACTGAACGTGGTGTCTCACTTCATCCTCACCACAGCCTGCTTCCACTTCCAATTATACATTTGAGAAAAGTGAAACACAGTGAGACTGACCCTCCCAAAGTCACCCAGCGCTGGCAGGAATCACACCTGTCCAATTGCAGAGCATAGACTTCTAACCATGAGCCATACTGCTTTGGAGTCCTGCCCTAGAACCGGAAGATACACAAGAAAAAAGTAATTCAATCAAAGAAGGAAAATGCTATTTGGAAATTCAAGTCGAAGAAGAACAAAACTCTTCTCTCAAGGAAGAACCCAGCACCAATGTGCAAGCCGAGCAAGAAGAACTGAGCACAGATGTGCAAGCCGAGCAAGGAGAACCTAGCACCGATGTGCAAGGTGAGCAAGAAGAACCGAGCACTGGTGTGCAAGCCGAGCAAGAAGAACTGAGCACTGGTGTGCAAGCTGAGCAAGAAGAACCTAGCACCAGTGTGTAAGCTGAGCAAGGAAGAACTGAGTATCGATGTGCAAGCTTCTCGTAGGGTAGCAGCAGCCAGAACTGTGTATTAGAACCAAAGATTGAAATGCAACAGGAAAAACAAGCAAAAGACAGGAAGAGGGAAGTCTGAAAGTTGCACAAATGACCAAACTATGTGAAAAAAGTCTAATTTCCTAACTAAAACACAAACAAAAGCAACGAAAGGTTTTAGGAACTGACAAAATCAATTAATTGTAGTTGGGCTTTGGAGCCATGGGTAGACAGGAGGTGGATGAGTACCAGCATGCACTGCAGTAAGGCGGGCGAGGTCCAAGAAGACTTTTGAAAATAGGCCCTTTTAACTTCACGTTTTGCCCTAAAAACGTGTCCATTGTCTATTAACTACAGCTCTGGAGTTTACCCAGGAAAAGACCTAGAGAAAGATTTGTCTGTGGGGGATGCTGGGGAAATGACTCAGTGAGGGAAATAATTCCTGGGCACACATGAGGACTTGGGTTTCAGTCTCCAGCTCCCACAGAGAGTCCGCACCAAGGAAGAGGAGACATGAGGATTTGGGGGGCTGCTGGTGCAGTCAGACTAACTGAAAAGATGAGCTCCAGAGTCCCTGAGAGATCCTGTCTCAAAAACAAGGTGAAGAGCAGTTGAAGAAGACACCTGACATCACACACACACACACACACACACACACACACACACACACACACAAAACATACTCACGGACACATGCACGCAAGCACACATGCACACACACACACACACACACACACACACACACACACACACGCATGCGCACGCTAATATTTAAACCGTGGCAGACTTTCATAATTGGAAAAGTCATTCCAGTGCCATCTAAATTGACTTCAAGAATGTCTGACCTTAACTGTGTAATGAGCATGAGTGTCGCCAATACTGGAACAAGTCTACTTCATACATGTGCTAATATTAGCACATCACTTTTGGGGGATTAGCACCCCCAAACTGTATAATCTGGATCTAATGACCAAGAAGCAACAGAGAGCCCTACTGGGGCAGGAGGGTCCTATGAAGAAAAGACCTCTAGTCTTTAAAATGCCAAGGGCATTGAACAAAAACTGAAAAATTGTTAGATAAAGGGAGGTGAAAGAGACCTGGAATGAAGTGCGAAGTGTTTGGATTGGATGACAGTGACCCAGGAGAAACCCTCATTAGGACAGCTGGTGTCATTTAGGTCTGGACTGTGGATTGTGTAAGATGAATGCTAAATCTCCTGATTTTGATGTTGCTTCTGCAGTTATAGATGAGAACTACCTGATTTTTTAGAAAATTTACGTGAGATGATTTTTTAAATTTCTTCTTTTTCTTTTTTTCTTCTCCTTCTTCTTCTTTGTTATTATTATTGTTGTTGTTGTGTTTGTGTATGATGGGGGTACATGTGTGCCATTGTGTGTGTCTGGAGGTCAGAGGACACCTTCATGGAGTCAATCCTCTCCTTCTACCTCTATATGGGTTCTGAGGGTTGAACTTAGGTTGTTGGGCTTGGCACCCTTTACCCACTCAGCCATCCTGGCAGCTTGGCACAAGATGCTTCTAACTCCATAAAATAGTTCAGGAAGTATCTGTCTGTATTAGTCAAATTACTACTTGAACATTCATAGTAGCATAATGTAATGTAACTATAATTATCTTTGTATGTTTGTATTTTATATCTGAAGGGGGCTGCTCATAGCACCCCTTAGCCACACACTGGTTCCTGGAACCCTCCTTGGCATGGGGGCTTTGTGGGTCACAGCTGTCCCATGGGTGCTCTGTGTGCCTTCCCACCACCTTGTCTCTGCCTGCACACTGACCAGCATGATCATGGTCCAGCCATTGCCATCTTCTTTATGGGACTCTGTCTCCATTCTCTAGATTAGTCTTCCTAAGTGAGAAACAGAATACAGCATTTCCTGCTTAAGGAGCCTGTCATCTGTGGGGAACAGAGTCATAACTCCTGAAGATGCTGAGAAAGTCCCTTGAAAATATTCCTCTGTCCCACCATCCATGGACTGTGTCCTCCCCAAATGGAGAGGTTGAAACCCTAACTTCTAGTGTCAGGACATTGAAAGAGGAGGCCCTAGGGGATTAATGAGGTGATGAGCCCTCATCAGTGGGATAAGTGCCATGAATGGGATGGATAAGGCTTGTGGGACCTAGATGGACACAGATGTGAGCACATAGGAAACAATGCACTCTGGGAACCAGAGAACAAGCATCGCTAGATGCTGGATCTGATGGTACCTTTATCTCAAGTTTCCTGTCTCCAAATTTTTTAAGCAACTGTGCTTCTCATTCCCTCTGAATGTGGCATTGTTGTTATGGCCTTGATACAACACAGGCATCCAACCTCAGTCTCAGTTTCTGTTAAACCAGATTCATTCCAGAGTACACATGCGTGGTAATCTGCAATTTCAGGCCTGCTCTGTCCTTCCCCAGCCCTCTAGAACATATGAGTTGCTCATGAGAAGCCCCTTTCAAAGTCCATCATCATCAATATCCCCACCCCCAGCTTAGCATCCTCTAAATCCTCTCAGAGAGAGGACTCTCTGTGTTGGGCAAGCTGAGGCCAGTTTGGCCACTCCCCGTTCTGAGATTCAGCTTCTTCTAAATGGTGATTAGTCAGCAGAGGTGGCTGGATTTTTGTGTATGTGGAGGCTCACACTATTGAGGGATTCTCTTAAAGAAAAACAGTTAACAAGTAAACATCTAACCTAAGTTTGGGAGAGGCCTGGCCTAGCCCAGCCCTGGGGCTTGGTCCGTTAACTCCTGGCCATAGGCTGCTCTGGGGGCATCTATGCGGCTCAATTTTATGGTGACTTCAGTGTTGCTGCTGCAGGAGCCCAGAGTTTGGCAGGATGTCATCTGGAGCTGGCCTTGTCTCTTCCAGTTACACCACCTCTAGAAGGTGATTCCAACTCATTAAAGCTTGAGTTCCTCTCCTGAAGTAAGTGGGAATCGCTCCCATCATTGTAAAGTTTCCCTGTCTGAAACAGCCTTAGAAATGAGTCATGGAGCAATCCCTGAGTTTGGTCTCAAGCTTTGGAAAGAGGACTGGGAAGAAGGTGGGCAGGGAGGGAGGGAGGAAGAAGGGGAGAGAGGTAGTTTTGAGGTTTAAGGATCCACTTAATAAAGTGTCATTTGACTTTTCTCCCCACACTTGGGGGGGACGCACTTGGCAGGTGCAGTGCTGCCAGGTGAGGAGAAGGAGGGCCTGAGTCTACAGCGTTCTGGTGGGAAGAAGCTGAAGGGTCAGAAAGACTTGAGAGGGGAGGAAACAGACAAGAACTCAGTTACCAGGTTCTTTTCCCTTCTGCTCTCCTGTGGCCTCAAAAAGTGAAATTCTGATGTCACCCTTTTGTGACTCTGCATGCCTCTTTCTCTTGGGGGTCCCTTCCTTTGCCCCAAAGGCTTATCACATATCCTACCCCTAGGTCTTCCCCTCTGTAGGGTCACCCTGACCTTCCTCCGACCACACAGCTTACCCAAGCCATCTGTGTCTTCCTGTTTTCCATTACTATGACAAAATACCTCAGACAAGGAACTTACAAGGAAGAAAGATTTATTTGCCATCAGCTCCCGTCTGCGGTTGGGTGGCTGTGCTGCCTGTGGGCCCGGGACAGCACAGAACATCGTCCTAGGAACCATGGCTGAGACCGCTCACCTCTAGACATCCAGGAAGCAGAGAGAGAGAGAGAGAAAAGACAACGTCGAGGCCCTGATATTCTATGGAGGGCATGTTCTTAATGACCTAACTTCTTCATCGTCTCTCCAATAGCACCCCAGGCTGGTGACCAAGCCTTCAACACCCAAGCGTTGAGGGGAAGGAGACATTCAGGATCCAAACTACAGCACTGCCCCAGCCAGTCCTTAAGCACATATCGTTGCTGTTCATGATTCGGTGGAAAGAGAACTGATGAATTAAGGAGTTTGTTCTCTGGCACCTTAACCCTTGGGGAAATACACTTAAATTAACCTTTTCTATCCATCACATTAACACTTTTTGATTTTTATTTTATGTGTATAGATTTTTGCCTGTATACGTGACCAGTTACTTGTGCATGCCTGATTCCTAGAAGGCATCGGATCCCCTGGAACTGGAGTTGCAGGTGGTTGTGATCCTACGCCCTAGGTCTTTCCCTCTCTACAGGAAATGTGGATGCTGGCAATCAAACCCACGTCCTCTGGTTAAGAGCAGAAAGTGCTCTTAACCAGTGCCATTGCTCCAAGCCCTCATGCTAATTCTTAACTGGTGGAACAGGAGAGTTCAAAAACAACCCCAAATCTGGCTTTTGTGGATGAAGAGATCAAAACAGGAGCCTAAACCTTGCCGTAGGTAGAGATCTGCCTCCACAGCGTCTGCCCTCCCTTGGGCCCTACACTGGCAAGTCTAGCCCAGGAGGGGCAGCAGGAATGGTGTCAGGCTACTTGGCTGGGTGTCCGGCAGTGCGGTTGGTATGGTGAGTGAGGCATCAGAACTGTGGGGCGGAGAGAGCCCGAGGCTGTTCAACAGGTGTGGTTTGTTTGCTCAGCGGGTGGATGCTGGACTGTTTGGAGCTGGCCCCGGAGACAAGGATGAAAAAGGACCCAGGGAAAGATAATGCAGATAAAGGATCCACATGGCTGCTTCTTTATCTTCAACCTAGGAAAGCTCCCAAATAAGCCCATGTTCCTACCCACCCAAACAGTTGGGAGCGTCCTGGGCCATAGCTGCAGCAGAACATGAGTGATGATGGCTGGACTCCAGGGAAGGTCACATGGTGTAGCAAACCAGCTAAGCCCACAATCATTGGTGCTCCTGTAGTAAAAGTCTTTCCAGAAACCAACCGGGAGCGCGCTCACCAACAGTCCTCAGTCTTCTTGTTTTCTCTTTCCACCTCTCCCTGACCTCGTCTTTTAAAATGAGTGCTAGGCACATGCGAGTCTACGATAGGAATAGCATAGGACAGGATATACTTTTTCTGAACCACCGCTGAGAGCAAAGACATATTTTCTTTCTTTTCCGGTTTGAGTGTACTGGACCCCAAATGCCCACCTTGTATTTGAGCCTGTGGGATCAGATGGCTAACGTGGGCTCCTTTCCCTGGCTCCCTCACAGATTTTCCCATCTCTCCACAACCTTGGGCGTGTATCACTACCCTGAATTTTTTGCTCACCTGAACCCTTCTCATGAATGTATTGATCTGCTCTCCCTCAGGTCATTTCTTTGAGGCACATCCATCTTCCCCTCCACCTATTTTTAATGGATTTTATTTCATATTTTACTTTTTGAGAATAGTCTTAGATTTAAGGAAAAATTTGTGTGGCCGGCACAGAGCTGACTAATGCCTTCCTCTTCATCCCCACAAACTTTCCTCTCATGAACACCGCCTCCACGTCAGTGCCTCCCCTTGGCTAGGACAGCACAGTACTGGTGCATTATTGCTAACTGCATGGGCAGTTTGTTCATATTCCTCTGGTTTGCTTTGTACCTGGTGTTTCCCTTTTCTGGACAAGGACCTGGTGTAGAACACTGCTGTTTATCTCTCTGCCTTACCTCAGGCTCCTCTTGGCTGTGGCAGTTTCTCAGACTCCCCTCGTTTGTGAGTGTGAGGAGCACTGCCCAGGTGCTTTGGGGTGCCTCTCTACTTGGGTTCTTCTGCTGTTTTATTCATAATCGGTGGAGTTTTAGGCTTTTGTCAACGATTACAGGGGTGAGGGGGTACCTTCATCGCGTCACATTGATGGAATTAGCGAGATCAATGACTGGACGATGACTTATGGCCTAGCTGAAGAGGAACTTGGCTTGTGGTAGAACCCGTCCTTTGCCCCTGTTCTCCACACCGTGCTCTCCGGGGAAGGGACTCTACCAGCCTCACACTCCCCTTTCTCCAGGTGCAGCAGCCCCCCTGCATTATCTGGCGTGGCACATTTGTCTCTGCTGTTTATTTCTTTATCATTCCTTTTTATCTGCATAGACTTGTGGATACTGACTTCACGCTTTGTGTTAAAATCCAAAGTAATGCCACTTATTGATCAAATTGTCCCCACTTTGTCCATGGGGACTTTTAAAATTTGTCCCATTACCCGACCACAACCCACGTATGTGTATGTTTGTGTGTGTGTGTGTGTAAAATGATTGTGGTCTACATCCCTGGTGTACATGCATATGATGTGTGTATGTGTGATGCGTGATATATGTGTTTGATGTCTATGTATGTGATGTGTTTGTATGATGTGTGCATGTGATGTCTGCATGGGATATGTGTGTGTTTAGCACATGTAACATGTGTACATGTGATATATATATATATATATATGCCACACACATGTGATATGTGATGGTGAGTGGTGTGTGTGTGTGTATATATGCTGTGGGTGCATGTGATGTATGTAAATGGCATGCATGATCTGTACACATGTGAAATGTGATGGTGTGTGATTTGATATGAGTGCATGTAATATGTATGTGCTGTGTCCATGTGATATGTGATGTGTATGATATGTGTGCATGTGAACTGTGTGTATGTACATGATACGTTCGTAAGTCCCCCATCACTTTCTTCCTTGGTGGCAGCAGGAGATGCTGTCTTCATTACTTGGCTGTCCCCAGCTTTTCTTGGACCTGTTCTGAAACCTCTTTTCACAGAGGGAAAACAAATTCCCCGACTACAGGAGGACCCAGTGCCTAGTCTTCTCTGGGGGTCTATTGGTGTAATTACTAAGGCCACTCCACGTAGTTAAAAGGAAGATTTATTTAGTGGGTAACTTACAAATGAAGGGATAGGTAGGTGGCGTGTTCTGGAAAAGACACAGCGTAGTCCGGTGTTCTCTGGAGAACTCTCCTCGGTCTACCTCTCGCGTCCAGGTCCAGCAAACAAGAGAGCACCTCGAGTCCGGATCTCAGGTCTTCAGGCCCTCCCTTGGCCCTGCCTTGTAGGCGTGATAGTTACCGAAGCCTCAATGGGGGTTGGAACTTCCAGACCAAAGCTGGAATGGTCACTACAGGGGTCACCCAGTGAGAGTCAATGTTCTCACCTGTACAAGCATGTTTTCATGTGGTCACTTTAGCCTGCCTCTCAAGGGCCACCAAGAGTCTCATTTCAGAGATTCAAGGCATTAAAGAAGCAGGTGGGAGCCATAGAGGAAGTAGATGTAGGACAAGAACTCCGTCTTTGCTCTGGGGGCGTGGAGACACCTGACAGTGTGGCTTTGGAGGAAACTCCCCATGCCTCTCTTAAGGACTTGCTTCTATGTCTGCCCCTTATCTCACTTGTTTGAAAGTCTCCCCAGGGCCCTTGATGGAGGATGGAGACTTGGATACTTTTACAGCACCACTATCTATGCCTGTGCTCCCAGCTCTGCTATCCTGTAACAGTGTAAAGAAAACACCTGTCCATCAGCAGGAGTGGTGTGAACAGTGTGAGTTCACTCCGCTGGCCTTGCAGAGCTTCCAGTGGATTTAAAGGGCGTTCAAGGAGTAAAGGGGAAACAAAATGACCACAAGCCTAAGCTGTTCTATTTTCAGGAGAGAAGAAGCTCGTTGATACATCAGTCTCATGTTTAAATGTTTCAACGGGATGTCTTTTTTCTTAAGGAATTATTTTTTTCCTCGTTACGTGAATTGAATTGAGATTTTTTTTTTTCTTATAAGAACACAGCTGCATCTAGACCTCAGAACTGAGGATTGTCTGGCTCAGCAACCGAGAGCACCTTGGCCATAGCTCTACAGAAGGCAGAGCTGGGAATCCCCTCCTCTCTCGCTTGCCATGGTAGGGACCCCTCTGGCCTGCTGAGGCCCACACCCTGCCTGAGTCAGGGCTCTGATCTTCTGCCAGAGTCTGCCCAGTCTTGGACTTGACTCCAAGGAGTCTGACCCCCGAAGGCATGCTTTGTGCCAAGGGGAAGAGCTAGGCTGAGAAGCGTGAGCCAAGGCTCTAAGAACCAGGAGGACAGCTTGTATCTGCCCTAACAATCTCTGGCAGCCACGGGAGGAGGGGCTCCACATTCTCCCTAGCCCCAAGGGTTGGTCAGGCTCTGGCATACATTCAGCTCCTGAGGGAGGAAGGCCTGGGCTTTTTTGATGCTTGGAGTAATGACAACAGTCCCTCTGTCATTCCCTTTCCATGGAGTGTCTAACCCCAGGCCATGACTTACTTCTAAACAGCGCATGTCCCCGCCCCACCCTCACATACGTTAAGTGACTGCAGCAGCAAGAAGTGGTCCTGCAATATGGGCGGTGTGAAGCTCACCGCAGGCTGGTGTTATCTCACCAGAGCCCCACAGCATCCCGATTTCCACATGTCAAAACTAGAGCTCCAAGAGGCTTGTAAGCTGTAGAGTGGTGGACTCAGCCAGTGGGTTTTGAGAGGGGTTGCATGTCAGATATTTACATTACAATTCATAACAGTGGCAAAATTACAGTTATGGAGTAGCAAGGAAAATAATTTTATGGGGGGGGGGTCACCACAACATGAGGTGCTGTATTAAAGGGTTGCCTAATTAGTTAGGTTGAGAACCACTGGCGTAGAGCTGGCGTTCTAGCCTTGATTTACCTGACTCCCAAGTCTTCATACTAACTTTTGGGCTCAACTCTCTATTGGATCCAGTTCAAGGATCAGAAGACCTGGAACCTCGCCCATCCTTCTCATTAACTGGCTGGGTGAACATAAGTAAATCCCTGTTTCTTTCTGGTCCTGATTCATTTTGAGTCAAATGAAGGTAACGTTAATACTTACCAGGATATGTTGAAAATATGCATATGAAAATGATCAGCTAAGCCGGGTGTAGCTACACAGACCTGTACTAATATCATTTGGGAGGGCTGAGGTAGGGGGATTGCAAGTTCAAAATCAACACGGGCTATATTACATAGGGAAGCCTTGTTTCAAACTAAAACATTCCAAGTTGTTGCCCTGATGCGAGGGTGGAGAACTACTTCCGGAGTTAATGTCACCACCCACCTTTTAGGGACTGTCATTCTTAGGGCACCTCATGCTCATGAGGGGAAACTTAAACACATTCATCAGCCATTTCAGCCACATTGATCTTCAGGGCCTAGCAGGAGAACTGGAATGAGGACTTTCCACCTCTCCGGAACCTCAAGCTCTTGTCCTCAGAGCTGGAGAGAGGCAGGGTCCACTAGCTGTCCTGTACGACTGCCCACCCATGACTGAGCTTGACATCTTTCCCACGAATAAACTCTCTCTGCCCCACGACAAGGAGTCCTCCCCACTTGCCATTACTCCCCTGTTGCATGCCCGCTTCCTCCCAAATGAAACATGCCAAGAGAGGCTCACCGACAGGACTCCGACAGGAAACTAAAGCTTAGGAAGCAAGCTCACAGCAGTCCTAAGAGCTGGGCTCAGAAAGTGGTGAGATTGGAAATGACCTGCCCCAAGGTTCTGCAAATAAAAGTCACTGGGCAGAGAAGATTTCATTCTTCGCTGGATCTGCCTGCTCTTTGGGCAGGCGTGGGTGGTGGTGGTGGTGGTGGTGGTGGTGTGGTGGTGTGGTGGTGGTGTAGTGGTGGTGTGGTGGTGGTGGTGGTGGTGTGGTGGTGGTGG